>AWUE01019335.1:0-93040 GCA_001974825.2 Corchorus olitorius
CAAGTCATCACAATAGATATCCAATGTTCAGAAAAACCCATACTCCGCATTATAGTCTCCAGAAATCTCCATTCCACCCTATCATAGGCCTTACTAAGATCCAATTTTAGAGCCATATGCTTCTTTCTCCCAGTTCTCTTGTTTCTCATAAAATGCACCGTTTCAAAAGCAATGAACGCATTATCAAAAATCATGCGATCAGGCACAAATGCGTTTTGGTTTTCCCCAATGATGGTTGGCAAAAAACCTTTCAACCTGTTAGCCAAGGCCTTTGATATTATCTTAAAGACAATATTACACAAACTAATTGGTCTAAAGTCCTTAACCAATACTGGAGAATCCGTCTTTGGGACAAGTATGATACAAGTATCATTAATATCAGCTAGAGAAGCCCCCTCATTCAAAAAAGAAAGTGCCATCTTTACTATATCATCACTAATAATGTCCCAAAACTTTTGAAAAAACAGAGGAGTTAACCCATCAGGCCCAGGTGCCTTACCCGGATGCATATCAAATACTGCAATTTTAATTTCCTCACTTGTAAATGGCTCATCCATACGAATCTGCATAACTCCATCTACTCGACCCAATATCTTGCTGCATACATACTGAATATCCTCCATATCCGGTTGTGAGGTCGTGAATATGTCTTGATAATACTTCAAAATCTCATTTTCAATTCTCAACTTCTCAACCTGCCAAATACCCTCACTATCTTGAATGCCCTGGATCAAGTTACTATTACGTCTCGAGTTTGCCACCGCATGCGTCATCCTTGAACTTTCCTATTTAGCACATGTACATAGTGGGTTTTGGAGCTTTCTAAACTTGTTTTGCAAATTAAAGGCATTCATTAATCAAAAGCATACAAAAAACTTTACCAACTTGCCACACTTAAATTAGGAATTTTTTCTTCTTTTTCTTTACTTTATTATTATTATTATTATTATTATTATATTATATACTATGCTATTATTATATTATTATTATTATTAATTATATTATAATTACTATATAGAACCATTAATGTATTTATTAATTATAATGAAACCATGAGCTAGTAAAGGGTTAACCTTATCCATGCTTTGAAACTTGACAGTCTGGTTTAATTTTAGCACGAAGAAAACGGTTAATATACTAATATAATAAGATTAGTTTATAAAATAAAATAATAACAAATGGATCAGAATCATCAACAAGGGGTTGGATTAAGTGGTAAGCGACTTGTTCCAACATAAGTAGGTATCAGGTTCGAAATCTTATGTATGTAGCTGTGGGAAAAAAAAAAAAAAAAACACAAATGGACCAGAATCTTATTATGCTGCCGGTTGCCTGGAGCCTTCTTTTTCCATTACTTTATGGGTATAAAATAGTATATATCTATATCTATATACTATATAATTAAGTCTAAACTTCAAAACCATTAAACTGAAATATCTAAATAACCTTTTTAAATTTTAATTTTAAAAGTTTAGTATTCATTTAAAGGGTAAACATGTATTTATCAAATTAAACTTTTAAGCTTCAATATGTAATTTCATTTATCAATTAAATTAAATATATTATTTAAAATTTTAGTATTTATTTAAAGGGTAAACATGTATTTATCAAATAAAATTTTCAAGGTTTAATATGTAATTTCATTTATATATTAAATTAAATATATTATTATATTAAAATTTATAATTTCTTTTACCGCACCCTTATTTCAATTAATTTTTGATTCCTATGTAATATATATAATAACTAAAATGCTTACATTAATTAAATGTAATACTATAATAACTGAAATACTTACATTAATTAAATTCTTAGATATTTTTTTTAATTAAAATTCTTAGGTATTTGTGCAAAGGTTATTGACTAAAAAAGAAATATTGTTTTGTTGGCCAAAAAAAAAAGAAATATTGTTCCTTAATAATAAATAAATCGGATCTTTAATATCTTTTATGATTTTGAAATTTTGTTTGACACTGATCTAATTTAATTTAATAATTCAACCACTAATGTTTAACTATCTTTTTTTGGTATAGTTTTATATATAATAATAATGTGTTGTATCTTATTCACTACAACTTTATTAGTAATCTTAGACTTAAAAAATTAATAACATTCACCATTGATAAAGTTATTAAGCATGTAAGGTTGCTACATTTCTTGATATAATACTATAGTTTAGCTTTCTAATTAGTAAGCATAAATGAGAAATTTGATAACCAAAATTGTTAAGAATGTAAGGTTATTAAATTAGTTGAAAGTTATCTAAAAAAAATTAGTTGAAAGTAGTATAATGCCTTTTAATGATCATTATAGTTTTTTTTTTTGTAACCTTAAATAAGATCATTACCTTTTTGCTATGTTATTTTAGATCACATTGATTATTCATTAATTTGGTAGAGTTATAGCGAAATATCAATTTGAATTTTACTTCAACTTGCCAAAGATACGCATATATAGTATATGAATTATTTCTCTATCACCAAAAAAAAGGAAGGACATATGAATTAGTAACTAGGAACCAATTTTGTACACCTAATTTTATACTTCCTTATGTTGCATTAAGTTTAGTTATAAGTTATAACCTTATATGGAAATTTGACTTACAGGTCCGGGTATGTTTGGTTGAATTGTGAGATTTTGGAGAAATATGATAATCAAAATTACAAAAAATGTAATAAGAAATATGATAACCAAAATCACAAAAGATGTAAGGTTATTGAATTAGTGGATAGTATTATACCTCTTTTGTGATCATTATAGGTTTTTCAGTAATTTTTGAGAAAAAAAATGGCAAATATTCACCGTTGATGAAAGTTTACTAATGTTATTAAAAAAATAAGGATTGGTAAATACAATTTTAATAACTTTTATAGCATTTTTAGTAAATAAGTGATAAAATTTGTAACACTTTATTGATGATAAAAGGTTACTAAAATTAATAAGGATATTGTAAGGTTCTTTCAATCTAGATAGTACTATAATGTTTTCCATAACCTTTTAAGTAATTAATCTTAGATAAGAAAATCAGTACTGTACGTATCTTTATAGTGTAAGGTCATTGAATTAGTTGATAGTACAATACATTTTTTATGATTATTATAGCTTTTTCGGTAACTTTTGAGGAAAAAAATGGTAAATCTTCACCATTAATGAAAGTTTACTAATGTTATTCAGAATGTAAGGATTAGTAAATACAATTTTAAAAACTTTTATAGTTTTTTTAGTAGATTACTCAAGTAATTAAATTGGTAACTTTCATTATTGATCATAAAAAGTTACTAAAATTAATAAGGATGTAAGATGACATTTTTTTTGCTACAAAAGTACCAGAAAGTAAAAGAGATGATAGTAACTACGGCCTCAGGATGCCAACCCCAATCCGATCTTCAATAAGGATGTAGGATGACTTGAATCTAAATAGTACTATAATGTTTTTCGGCAAAAAATGTAAGGATTGGTAAATACAATTTTAATAACTTTTTTAGCCTTTTTAGTAGATTATTACTTAAGTAATTAAATTGGTAGCTTTCATTATTGATCATAAAAAGTTATTAAAATTAATAAGGATGTAAGATTATTTGAATCTAGATAGTACTATAATGTTTTCATAACTTTTATAACCTTTTAATTAAGTAATATTAGATAAGAAAATTAATCACCGACCAATATTACTAATAATGTAAGGTTATTAAAAATAGTAGACTGTAAAATACCTTTTTGGAATTTGGATAACCAATACAAGGTTTTTAGTAATTTTAGGTAAGAGAATTGATAACTATCTTATTACTTAAATTACTAAGGATTTAAGGTTACTTAATTTTTATTGATAGCATCGTAGCCTTTTTAATAACCTCTAAAGGTTTTTTTTGGGGTTGCTTATGTAAGAAAATCGGTATTAATTACTTACTAAAGATGTAAGATATCAATTAAGAATATAATTAAGGTTGTTAAATTTGTTGATAGCATCATGCCTCGGTCCTAAAACATCTTTTTTGGGCATATAATAAAAAACATGTCACTCGATAAGCCTCGGTCCGAAAACGTCTTTTTATATGCATCTAATAGAGAACATGTCACTTGATATTTAATTAATAATACTATCTACGTAACAACACTGGATTAATTCTAACTAAATTTATCTAATTAAACATAAAAGTAATAATAAAATGCAATAGATGTAATATAAAATCAAGAAAAAATATTGTAAGTTTCTTTACAACTTTGCCTTAATTGATGTTAAAAAATTTCGAAAGATTTAATTTGAGGTGAAAACGAATTAATTTTGCAAAAAATATGAAATCCAAAAATAGAAGAATAAAGAAAAATCGAGCTTTCTATATTCCAAAAACGATACTTGTTGCATTCAATTAAAAATAAAAAGTTGATTCTCATCCATTTCAAGAGTTTCATAGTTTGAAATTTTAGATAAGTTTCAATTGTTAAACCAATAAATTTTCCTACGTATCATGAATATTGGTGAGAAGTTCTTCAAAAAAGGGTTTAGAAGAGAAAGAAAATAAGATGAAAAGAGGAAAGAAACAACCTTAAAAGTATTTATTATTCCCTCCCCATTATGGATTAATTAGGATTAAGTGATTTTAATGGGATTTTTTTTGTACAAGTTAGAATATAGTAGTAGCATTCAAAACTTATTTGATAGCAAACATTATAGTTATATTGATATAATCTTAAATAGTTTTAAGTAAGAAAATTCATAACCTTTTTTTTATATAAAAAGTTACTAAAATCATCCAAGAGCGCAATTAGGTTTGTAGAGAGCATTATAGCTATTTTAATACCTTTTATATTTTTTAGTAATTTTAGATTACAAGATTAATAACATTCATAATTGACGAAAATTATTAAAAGTAATAAAAACATAAGGTTACTGAATTTGTTGATAGGACTATAGCTTCTTCTTTTCTTTTTTAATCTTCGCAACTTTTTTACTAATCTTAGATATGAAAATTATACTCCTCATTAAATTGATAAAATGCTACTAAATTTATTAAAGATGTTAGGTTACTAAAGTACCTTATACTATAAAAATTTTTTATAACCTTTATAACTTTTTTAACAACCTTAAAGAAGAACATTGGCAAATGCCATTATTGATGAAAGGCTACTAAAATTACTAACAGTATAAGGTTAATTACTTAATTTATTGATAACATTCAAAAACCTTTGATAACTTAAATAGTTTTTTAATGAACATTTGATGAGGAAATTGATAATCTTATTCTTATTCTTTTTTTTTTTGCATCAGAGATCGATAACCTTCTTAATTGATTAATGTTTAACTTTCATTCTTAATAGCCTGTAGTTTTTTTAGTAAATTCAAATAAGAAAATTAATAACCTTCCTTCATTATTGAAGATAACCATAATTGTATAATAATTTAAGTTTTTTTTGTTCGTTCAATAAGATTAATTATTTCAAATCTCTGTAAACTAAATGATCAGATTTTGATAATTAATTAATCAAAATTTATGAAAATGAAAAATACGCATGTGTAAAATATATGATTTATCAATTATTAACATACGTGCAGCGCACGTGCTTTTAACTAGTTAATATATATACTAAATTTTGTTCATAGTTTGTCTCAACTTTAATTTTAACGCCCACCAAAAACTTCTGCTTTTTGTTAATAAATACTTTTTCTCCTTAATATATCACACTAAGCTATGTTCCCCGGCCAAAAGGAAAGTAGCTATTCCTCTTCATTAAGGAAACAAAGAAAAGGAAAGGGACGAAATTTTTGCTTAAATTATCTTATCCGGTTACACTTACACGACGTTTTGGGCCAGGCCTCTTGGTCAAACCTAAGAAAAGGATGGTTTACTTTATACTTGCTTATTCTGATTTTTTCACTGTTATTTCGATCAAAACACAGAGAAAGTTTCATTTTCAAAGAGAAAAGGGGGAATGTATAAACATATCTTCATTACATTTATGCCATTGGTTTAAACAAAACTTCTATGGATTTTGGAAGATTTGACACTCAATGGACAGTCCTTATCTTTTTCTTTTAATTATTTGAAGTTGAATATCTCAAGTTATATAAATACTAATTAATCTGCACTGCAACGCGTATAATAAAACACTGAATTTTGGTTTGAACATAAACTTTTTTTTTCTATCTATAATTCTATATATTAAAATACAAACTTGTAAGAAAAAAATATTAAAATACAACCAGGGATAGTCAATGGTCAAAATTTTCAAAATTATCTCTCTTTCCTACAGCTTGCTAGATTTCGCAAAGTTGCCACTTTCCACCCACCATAGACATAACTGCAGCTATAAATAGAGCTCCCAATTCCTCTGCTCTTCACACCATTCAAACTCAACTCTCAATATATCACTACCCAAAGCCAACAATGGCTATCTCTACCAAATTCCTTCTTTTCACAGCTTTGCTCTTCTTTTTTTTCGTCTCTCCATCAATCCAAGCTTCCTTTAGGCCTAAGGCACTAGTCCTCCCAGTCAAAAAAGATGCTTCAACTCTCCAATACGTCACCCAAATCAAGCAAAGAACTCCCCTCGTTCCTCTCAAGTTGACCCTCGATCTCGGCGGTGAATATCTTTGGGTTGATTGTGACAATGGCTATGTCTCATCAACTTACAAGCCAGCACGTTGCAACTCTGCACAATGCAACTTGGCTAGGTCTAAATCTTGTGGAGAGTGTTTCGATGGGCCCAAGCCAGGCTGCAACAATAACACTTGCAGTCTCCTTCCCGCTAACACCGTCACTCGAACTGGCACAATCGGCGAGCTTGCCCAAGATGTTGTTTCCGTCCAATCTACTAACGGCAAGAATCCAGGAAAATCTGTTTCCGTTCCCAAATTTCTCTTCACTTGCGGTTCAACATCTCTCTTGGAAGGTCTTGCAAATGGTGTTAAGGGTATGGCTGGTCTTGGAAGAACAAAGATTTCCATGTCTTCCCAATTCCCTGCTGCCTTTAGCTTCCGAAGAAAATTCGCAATTTGTTTGAGTTCTTCGTCAAATTCTAACGGCGTTATCTTTTTCGGTGATGGACCGTACACTTTCCTTCCTAGAGACTTTGACATTTCCCAATCATTAATCTACACCCCACTCATTCTCAACCCTGTCAGCACATCCCCTGCTTTCTTTTCCGGCGAGAAATCCGCCGATTACTTCATCGGAGTCAAGGGTATTACCATTAACGGAAACGCCGTTAAATTGAACACAACTTTACTATCCATTAACAAAGAAGGCATTGGCGGAACAAAAATCAGCACCGTTACTCCTTACACTGTAATGGAAACTTCAATCTACAGAGCAGTAGTCAATGCCTTCGTCAAGGAAATTTCTAAGATTCCCAGAGTCCCCGCAGTTGCTCCATTTACTGCTTGCTGGAATTCACAAAGCCTCGGCAGCACACGTGTCGGCCCCGGGGTGCCCCAGATCGATCTTGTGTTACAAAACAAGAATGTTTTCTGGAGAATTTTCGGTGCAAATTCGATTGTTCAAGTTAATGACAAGGTTTCATGTTTAGGATTTGTTGATGGAGGATTGAACCCTACAACTTCGATTGTGATTGGAGGGCATCAGATTGAAGACAATCTTCTGCAGATTGATCTAGCAGCTTCAAAGATTGGATTCAGTTCTTCACTCTTGTTCCGACAAACAACATGTGCTAACTTCAACTTTACATCAAATCCTTAAAATGGGTCCCAGGATTTTTATTGTGTTTAGCAATTTTTGTAAGATTGAGTGAAGCATTATGTTGCTTGTCGATTTCGTAGTCTCAAGTCTGAACCTTTGGTGTATAAAAAAAAAATTGGCCTGGCCGCCTTGGGGAAAGGCCTCGTCCTTGTTTATTTAAACTGCAAGTTGCAATAAAATTTTCCTTGTTTATCTAGACAGCTGGATTTTTGTTGAGTTTCAAATGTTTTGATTAAATAAGTACCAACTTTAGAAATTTATAATGTTTCTTTGGATAAAGAATATGCGGAGGTTCGTCTGTTTCCAAGCAAGCTCGTTGAGGCAATTCTGTTCTGTCTCGTAATGGGACAGGGGAGTTGTTGAATTGGGACTGTGCTGTTTAAAGATCATATAGAATTATGAAATTGAGAATTAAAGCACGTTAATCTCTCATTAATTAATATATTGTAACACTCCTACACTAGACTAATTAGGCATATTATCCTCCAAATCCTTTGCTATTTTAGAACTTGAAAACTGGATGGTGCTAATAGCCATGTGCTCAATAGATGGAATTCTAGACTATTTAATTAATTCCAGTGATTATAATTCCAATCTACTAACAATATTTATTGGAAAATAAAATAAAAAAGGCAAATTATACAATACACCGGCGGTGGAGTTTAACAGACTACACAAGCGGGTCTTGAAGGGTGACATGTGTCCTCTAGGAACTAGATTGAAATATTTAAAACTTAATTAATTAAAAAAATGGACATGTGTCAATTCTACAACCCGCTTGTGGTTGTGGAGTCCAAAATTTACACCGCCGGTGTATCAAATAATTACCCAATAAAAAAAGGGTGGGGATGAGGAAACTTTGGATCTAATTAATTGCATCTTATCAAAGTCAAAGTTTATTGTACACAATCCAATTCCAGTATTCCAATTCTTCTTTTCTAGCTCTATGGTAAAGTTAAATGAGGACATTGTGAACTTAAGATTTACTCAATACATAAATAATTAAGCATTTCCAAAATGTAAATTTTGAACTGCCTATACTAATAGACATTTTTTTTCCCTTGCAATTATATCTGATTATTTTTTTTGCATAATTCTATTGGATGCCTAAAGGCTAAAATATCATCCAGAATTCCAGATATAATTAAAACTCATTAAACAAACAACATTTTATTATCTTCAACTTCGGAATTGCAAGTCAGAAGTGTTGTAACCCGGAAATCCCAAACTATAATCTACCAAATTAATCATGCAAGCGGAAACAACTAAAACAATAAATCATCCACACAAAAACAAGAATTTACGTGGTTCGGCACTGAACTTGCCTACATCCACGGAGGAGAAGAGAAATCCACTAGTTATAGAAAATTACATCAACACATAATTATCAATAACTCTCACTTCCTAAACCACACCCAAACAATCTTGAGCACTCTCGCTCGTTCTCTAATTGAGCACTCTCGCTCGGTCTTTACAAACTAACAATCACATCTACCAAACCAAATAATCACACACACACCCATGAGGACCATCCTTTTGTCCTATGGGGTGTCTCCACCCAAATCTAACCCTTATACTACATCTTTACTCCAAGCATACAAAACCTATAGAGAAACCCTCTATTTATACAAGCATAAACTTAGCCTCCAAGAATCCCTTTCCTACTAGGATTCTTGTTTATCAAGTCTTTTTTTCCACCAAGCAATAGGCCTAAAAAATCCTAATCCAAATCTAATTAGGATTTGAGTCAAAATCCTAACAAGAAGTTCATTTCAACAATTGGATCAAACAACACTCTCAAGTCTTAACCTAGCCTAATTTGCTTGAAGCTAGCTGCAGGTACAAGCTTTAAAGGATTACTTATTCATACTTTTATTTAAGTTATTACAAGGAAAATGACTGATTATAATTACTTGGATAATGTTCATATATAAGACCCTTACTGAGTGATCAAACTGCCGATGTGAGATTGAAGCTAGCACATGAGGCTCTATACGTGTACAGGGAATCACTAAATCCCAACCTTGAAGCAGCCAAATCAAACTCTAGGAAATGATTCTCCATTTGGTATGCTCCAATCACAGCAGCTTCTTTAGCTGTCTTGCCCCCATCAACAAACGCCAGACAAGCCACATCGCCGCCAACTTCTTTCATTGAATTTGTTCCATATATCCTCCAGATAACCCCGTTTCCAAGCCCCAATTCGATCGTTGGAGCCACCAAGCCGATACGCGTCCACCCAAGTGAGCTAGCTTTCACGCAGAGTCCGAAAGGGCTCACATTCTTGACTCGAGGAACATTCTTTGTAGCCTTGTAGAAATCTTTCAAAAGGGTATTGTAAATGTCGCTCCTTAGTATTGTGTAAGGAACAATTGTGCTTAATTTCACCCCACCATTGCCACGAGAATCAAAGGCAAAAGCATTAGGCAAAAGCTTGCTTGCTTTTCCATTGATTGATATCCCCTTGAGGCCAACATAGTATTCAACCGAATTGGACTTTTTTAGCAATGGGGTGTAAGAGAGAACTTTAGAAACATCAAATTGTGTTGGCATATAATACCCAAAATAGTAAGGACCATTTCCAAAGAAAGTAACCCCGGGAGCAATGTTTCCAGTTGCACTAGGCAAACAAATTGCAAACTTTTTGGTCATGCCAACGAAAGCAGGAGTAAACTGAGATGAAAAGGCAAGAGGAGCCCGAGATAGAGCCGCCAAGCCACTAACTCCTTCAGGAAGAGACTTAAAAAGAGTGGTGGGAGCACAAGAGTAATAGATTTTGTTCAAGTTGGCGTCACCGGTGGGATTCTTACCATTTGTCCAAGATAGCATGAAATTGTTGTAAGTTAATCTTTCCGGGGCACATGATTTTGCCACGGGATTAACCGGCGTGACAATACATTGGCAGTGGCCATATTTCATCCATATGTTGTTGGCTTCAGGACACATACCAGGGAGAAAAGAGCGAGCCTGGGTGCATTGTGGGGCAGAACAAAAGACAGGGGAGGGTGGATTCTTCTGGCAGAGACGCCATGAGAGAGGGGCATTGATGTCAATTACATATTTTTCACGAGAATTGAGGGTGATTGTGTAGAGGGAAGTTTTGGGGTCTTTGATGATGGGTGCAACTAGGGTTTGGCATGATCGAGCTGAAACTTGAAGTGAAATGAAGGAGAATAATAATGCAATGAGGAATAGCATAGGAAAAGGATGCATTTTGGTCTTACAGGCCATATAAGCTTCAATTCTTTTTTTCTTGATTTCTAGGTGGGTGAGATTGAAGTTTGAGTTGATTGGGTATATATAGGAGAAAATGATGTGAACAGCTTGATTTACAATGGGCTCAACAAGCTTTTGAGTAAATCAATTAATGAGGAAAAAAAAACATTTTGGAGGGTGTAAAAAGATAAGAGAAGTGGATAAGGCTTTGCAATGTTGAAAAGGAAAAGAAGAGATCCATAGGAAAACGACATTGACCGTGTTCCAGCTGTTGTGTTCACTAGTTTCCAAGGTCCTAAATCTATAGCAGTCAATTAGGAACAAATAAGAGAAAAATTATCAGAATCCAAGAATGAAGTGTTTGACAAAACTATAACAAGGGTTTTGACTTTATTTTGTTTTGACTTTTGACACTACATATATATATGTATGGGGAGCTAGCTCGCTGACTTTATTTTCTTGCAAAATCAGTGGATAGATACACTGTTCCGATTTAATTCTCAGCTCAACAATTTAGTCAATGCCTCAATTTTTTGAACAGTTTTTTGGTCTTTTTCGTTACTTTTTTCTTTTTCCTTTTTTTTTTTTTTTTTCTTTGGGGTCTGGTTTTCTTTTCTCTCTCAAGAGGCCTGGGCTGCATATGGGTTTTAGACCCTTCGTTTAAGAATACAGAAAAACCATCGACCAATTCGGATTATGGGTATAGTTTATGGATGCGGGATACGTGAGGTTTATAACTTTTACTATTAAGAAGTAGAAAAGCCCAATGTACATATCATCAGTGGGCTGCATGTGATTTAGACGAGTCAGATATCTTCTTTAAAAAAATTCAAGGAAAAAAAAGACCATTTACTTTTGCTTCATTGCTTACTCGCTAACCATTCTTTCTTTCCCATGATTTAAGATTGATCCCTCCATTCTTTTTTTTGGTAGAGCTAAGAACTTGATTAAAATTTTAATGACAACTTTCTCGCATGAAAGTTGTTGCCTCACTCAAGAAAAGGTAAACCTTAACAAATAATATTAACATAACAAGCTTCAAATATGGTATGACGCAGTAGATCAATTCACTGCATGTTTCAATGGGAAAAGCTTCGTGCTGCAACGCAAAAATTAATGGAGGACATTTTTGAACTTAGGATTTACTTTCTAGCAAGGAAATATTGGCTCAATAAAGAAATTAGGCATTTACAAAATGCAAATTTATAACTACTTAAGATTTGAACTATATATATAAATTAAAATAACATCATTTTATTATTGTCTCCAACTTCAGGATTACAAGTCAGAAATTTATTCGAAACAGTGCAACAAAAAACAACCCCAGCCTAGCTTTGCTTGAAAGGCTGCTGGTAGGATTACTTATTGTTACATTTTATTTAATTTACAAGGAAATTATGCCACTATTACTTGGAGCATGTGCATGTGCATATAAAAGACCTTACTGAGTTCAAACTGCAGTTGTGAAATTGAAGTTGGCACATGAGGTCCTATATGAGTATAGGGAAGGACTAAATCCCAACCTTGAAGCAGCCAAATCAAACTCTAGGAATTGATTCTCCATTTGGTATGCTCCAATCACAACAGCTTCTTTAGCTGTCTTGCCACCATCAACAAACGCCAGGCACGCCACATCGCCGCCAACTTCTTTCATTGAATTTACTCCATATAGCCTCCACACAACCCCATTTCCAAGCTCCAGCTCAATCGTAGGAGCCATCAAACCCCAACGTGTCCAACCCATTGCACTTGCTTTCATGCAGAGACCAAAAGGGCTCACATTCTTGACTCGAGGAATACTCTTTGTAGCCTTGGCAAAATCATTCAAAAGGGTTTTGTAAATGTCGCTCCTTAGTACTGTGTAAGGAGCAAGTGTGCTGAGTTTCACCCCACCATTGCCATTAGAACCAAATGAAAAAGCATTAGGCGAAAACTTGCTTGCTTTTCCATTAATTGATATGCCCTTGAGGCCAATGTAGTATTCAACGGAATTGGACTTCTTTAGCAATGGGGTGTAAGAGAGTACTTTGGAGGGGTCAAATTGTGTTGGAAGGAAATAATAAGGACCATTTCCAAAGAAAGTAATGCCGGGAGCCCAGTTTCCACTAGGCAGACAAATTGCAAACTTTTTGGTCATGCCAAGGTTGGAAGGAGTGAATTGAGATGAAAAGGAAAGAGGAGCGCGAGACAGAGCAGCCAGGCCACTAACTCCTTGAGGGAGGGACTTAAAAAGAGTTTTCGAAGCACAGGAGTAATAGATTTTGTTCAACTTGGCGACACCAGTGGGGTTCTTCCCATTTGTCCAATTTAGGATGAAACTACCGTAGGTTAATCTTTCCGGGACACAAGATTTTGCCACGGAATTAACAGGCGTGACAACTCATTGGCATTGGCCATATTTCATCCATATGTTGTTAGCTGGAGGACACATGCCAGAGAGAAAAGAGCGAGCCTGGTAGCATTGTGGGGCAGAACAAGAGACAGGGGAGGGTGGATTCGGGCAGAGGCGCCATGAGAGAGGAGCATTGATGTCAATGACATATTTTTCATGAGAATTGAGGGTGATAGTGTAAAGGGAAGTTTTGAAGTCTTTGATAATGGGTGCAACCAGGGTTTTGTTTGGTAGAGCTGAAACTTGAAGTGAAACGAAGGAGAATAATAATGCAATGAGGAATAGCAGTGAAAGAGGATGCATTTTGTTTTACAGGTTTATAAGCTTCAATTCTCTTTGTTGATTTTGTGATGGATGTGATTTTAAATCTGAGTTGATGGGTATATATATAGGAGAAAATGTTGCGAACAGCTTGATTTACAATGGGCTCAACTCAACCAAGAGTCTCTAAGCTATCAGAGTACATTAAAAAAAAAAACACTTTTGACAGTGTCAAATACTAATAAGAAAGATGGATGAGGTTTTGCAATGATGAGAAGGAAAGAAGAGATCCAAAGGAAGAAGACATTGACATTAATCGTGTGCCAGCTGTTGTGTTCATTAGTTTTCAAGCTGCAACATCCTGCTCCTAAATGTGGAATTAGTATATTATAAAAATAAATTAGGAACAAACAAGAGAAAGTTGATGAGAATTCCCAAGAATAAAGTGTTTGACAAAAGTTCTATAGTAGCGGTTCTGCTCTGCCACTGCTTAAAATGGCTATGGATCACGCTGACTTAGATTTTCTGGCCAAAAACAATGGATATATCACTGTTCCGATTAAACTGTGAATGAATATCCTGTTCTACGCTCAAACTGGTCAATGCCTTGATTTCTGCATTCCGTTTCCTTTTTCTTCCTTTTTTTCTTTTGGGTCCGGTTCTGGTTTTCCTCCTTCATTTCAGAATACAGAAAACCCATCCCACTTTACGGACAAATAAAACGAGTGATTAAATAGTTTATCATATGGCATCAAACTCCTTACTAATAAATTGTAGTCTGTAGAAAATGCTAGGTTAATAGAATTTTGGAATCATTTTAAACAAATACAGTATATGATCTAAATCCGAACAATATCAATAAAGAAAAAATTTATGAAGGCAACGGATGTAGAAATCAACAACACTTTATTATCTTATTAATTACACCTAATCAAAAGTTTAGAGAATTGAATGGTCTATCATTATCTCCGGTATCTGATAAGTTGACCACATTGGATCTCAATTAATCCAAAGTTGAGTCGTGTCTATTTTCTCTATTCTACACTCAACATGAAACCTTACTTAAGAGACATTAAACTTCTTCCACTCGACTCAACATGCGTTTGTATATCTATCATTATCTTTCAATACTGACTAGATGCTTTGTATTTGCAATTATGTGATGAAATCTACACCTATCACCAATATGTAAACCACATTAGTTTATATATGCATGAGGAATTCAGGCGATAATTCTTAGTCAACCCTAATATGTACACAATCTAATTCTTTTTTTCTTTTCTTTTTCTTTTTCTTTTTTTTTGTCCTACCATATGGCAAAAATTAATGGTCGAAATTGTGGACGTAGGATTTACTTTCTAGCAAAGAAACATAGGCTCAACAAAAAATTAGGCATTTACAAAATGATTTGAACTTTTAAGATTGAAATATTAAATATGTACTATAAAATAACATCATATTATATTGTCTCCAAACGGAGCTACAAATCAGAAATTTATTTCAACAAAAAATTAGGTTGCTTTTCATTAATTTGTTCTGTTTCAAAACTCTGTTTAGCTTTAAGTTTAGACAACAATCAGCCTGTGATGATTAGCCATGAAAGTGATGAACTTGCAAAAATGTACAGTCATTAAAAGAAAAGGTTTTTTTTTTTCCTGGTGCTCATTATTCATGTTATATTTATGTTGATGTTTTACAGAAAGAATGGGAGAAAACATTTTTGCCCATTGTCTTTGGAATTGGCAGTGCTAAGTGCTAACTTCAACACTGGAAATGCTCTTAGCCAAGTCTCTAGAATCAAGGAATTAGTAGGGGTAAACTCGCTTTACACATTCCATTTTACTGGAAGAAATCAATACTAGTGAAAATGAATGTGAAGCTAATGGTAATTAGTGAAGAATTCATCTTAACAACTCCCCTAAATTGGCTTTTATTTTAATGCTGATGAACTTTACACTTATTTTTGGATTGCATTGCAGTTTTCTAATTTCTTCCCTTCCCGGTCTCGAGGTGAGTATTGAAGAGAGTGCATAATTACTATTATTAGAAGAAAATTATGGAGTAGCATTAGTGAGTGCAGAATCTCATCATTAAGATTGAACTATATAACATGATCATTTTATTGTCTCCAACTTCAAAATTACAAGTCAGAAATTTATTTGAAACTATTAGAACAAACAACACCCCCAGCCTAGCTTTGCTTGAAGCCTGCTAGTAAAAGCTGTAAAAGGATTACTTGTTATTATTACAAGGAAATTATGTCTGATTATTATTTGGAGAAGGTTCATATAAGACCTATTCAAACTACTGATGTGAAATTGAAGTCGGCACATGAGGTCCTATATGAGAATAGGATAGGACTGATTCCCAACCTTGAAGCAGCCAAATCAAACTCTAGGAAATGATTCTCCATTTGGTATGATCCAATCACAGCAGCTTCTCTAGCTGTCTTGCCACCATCAACAAACGCCAGGCACGCCACATCGCCGCCAATTTGCTTCATTGAATTTGGTCCATATAGCCTCCACATAACCCCATTTCCAAGGTCCAACTCAATTGTTGGAGCCATCAAATTCCAAAGGTTCCACCCAAGTGCACTAGCTTTCATGCAGAGACCGAAAGGGCTCACATTCTTGGCTCGAGGAATACTCTTTGTAGCATTGGAGAAATCATTCAAAAGGGTTTTGTAAATGTCGCTCCTTAGTATCGTGTAAGGAACAAGTGTGCTGAGTTTCACCCCACCATTGCCATTAGAACCAAATGCAAAAGCATTAGGCGAAAACTTGCTTGCTTTTCCATTAATTGATATGCCCTTGAGGCCAATGTAGTATTCAACCGAATTGGGCTTCTTTAGCAATGGGGTGTAAGAGAGTACTTTGGAGGGTTCAAATTGAGTAAAAAGGAAATAGTAAGGACCATTTCCAAAGAAAGTAACTCCGGGAACCCACTCTCCACTAGGCAGACAAATTGCAAACTTCTTGGTCATGCCACGAGTAAACTGAGATGAAAAGGAAAGAGGAGCCCGAGACAGAGCAGCAACGCCACTAACTCCTTGAGGGAGGGACTTAAACAGAGCTTTCGAAGCACAGGAGTAATAGATTTTGTTCAACTTGGCGACACCGGTGGGGTTCTTCCCATTTGTCCAAGATAGGTTGAAATTTCCGTAAGTTAATCTTTCCGGAACACAAGATTTTGCCACGGAATTAACAGGCGTGACAATACAATGGCAGTGGCCATTTTTCATCCATATGTTGTTAATGTTAGCCGGAGGACACATGCGGGAGAGAAAAGAGCGAGCCTGGGTGCATTGTGGGGCAGAACAAGAGACAGGGGAGGGTGGATTCTTCTGGCAGAGGCGCCATGAGAGAGGGGCATTGATGTCAATGACATATTTTTCACGATAATTGAGGGTGATTGTATAGAGGGAAGTTTGGGGGTCTTTGATGATGGGTGCAACCAGGGTTTTGTTTGGTAGAGGTAGAGCTGAAACTTGAAGTGAAATGAAGGAGAATAATGCAATGAGGAATAACAGTGGGAAAGGATGCATTTTGTTTTACATTTCTTTTTGTTGATTTTGAGTTGATGGGTATATATAATACCGCTATCAGAGTACATTAAACAAGTGGGAAAAAAAAACACTTTAGACTGTGTCAGATAATAAGAAAAAAGGATAAGGTTTTGCAATGTTGAGATTGAGAAGGAAAGAAGAGATGCATAGGAAGAAGACATTGACCGTGTGTGCCAGCTGTTGTGTTCATTAGTTTCCAAGCTGCTAAATCCTGCTCTGAACGTGGATGCATGTGTATTAATTACAACGATTGATTAGGAAGAAAGAAACAAGAGAAAAGTGATCAGAAGTTCAGAACCCAAGAATTAGTGTTTGACAAAATATAGCAAGGCTTTTGCGACTGCTTGAAAATTTAATTGGCTATGGATCACGCTGACTTGATATTCTGGAAAATATATTGGAGTACATTAAACCATAAGTATCCTATTCTAAGCTCAACAAGTCAATGCCTTAATTTCTGCACTCAGACTCAGTTTCGTTTTTTGTTTTTTGGGTCCGGTTTTCGTCCTCGAGTGGCCTGCATGTATGGGATAAGAGCCTTCATTTCAGAGACTACAGAAAACCCATCCCACAATACGGAAAGTGGGTTATAGTTTACGGATTGGGTTCCGTAGGTTTTATATGCATGAGGAATGATCAGGGGCTAATTTTTAGTCAAAGATAAGATGCCAATATGATTATAATATATGTACACAATCTAATTCTTTTTTTTTTTTGTCCTACCATATGGCAAAAATTAATGGTGGACATTGTGAACTTAGAATTTACTTTCTAGCAAAGAAATATAGCCTCAATCAAAAATATTAGGCATTTTAAAAAATGATTTTGAACTTTTAATATTGAAATATCAAATATGTATAAAATAACATCATTTTATTGTCTCCAAGCGGAGCTACAAATTAGAAATTTATTTCAACAATTGGAACAAACACCCCCAGCCTCGCTTTACATGAAGCTAGCTGGTAAACTGTAAAGGATTACTTATTCATACATTTTATATAAGTTACAAGAAATGGGGCTGGTATTTATAACTTAGACAATGTTCATATATGACCCTTATTGAGTTCAAACTCCCAATGTGAAGTTGAAGTCAGTACATGAGGTCCTATAGGAGTATAGGGAAGAACTGAATCCCAACCTCGAACCAGCCAAATCAAATTGCAGTAAATTATTCTCCATTTGGAATGATCCAATCACAGCAGCTTCTTTAGCTGTCTTGCCACCATCAACAAACGCCAGGCAAGCCACATCGTTACCAACTTCCTTCATTGAATTTGCTCCAACTATCCTCCACTTAATCCCATTTCCAAACTCCAACTCAATCGTGGGAGCCATCAAGCCCACACGGTACCACCCCATTGCACTAGCTTTCACGCAGAGACCGAAAGGGCTCACATTCTTGACTCGAGGAATGTTCTTTGTAGCCTTGGCGAAATCATTCAAAAGGGTATTGTAAATGTCGCTCCTTAGTATTGTGTAAGGAGCAAGTGTGCTGAGTTTCACCCCACCATTGCCATTAGAATCAAATGCAAAGGCATTAGGCGAAAACTTGCTTGCTTTTCCATTGATTGATATGCCCTTGACGCCAATGTAGTATTCAACCGAATTGGACTTCTTCACCAATGGGGTGTAAGAAAGGACTTTCGCGGCATCAAATTGAGTAGGAAGAAAATGCTGGAAAGTGTAAGGACCATTTCCAAAGAAACTAACCCCGGGAGCCCCATCTCCACTAGGCAAACAAATTGCAAACTTTTTGGTCATGCCAAGGTTGGAAGGAGTGAGTTGAGATGAAAAGGCAAGGGGAGCCCGAGATAGAGCAGCCAAGCCATTAGCTCCTTGAGGGAAAGACTTAAACAGGGATATAGGAGCACATGAGAAATAGATATTGTTCAAATTGGCTTTCCCTGTGGGGTTTTTGCCATTTGTCCAAGAAAGGATGAAATTGTTGTAAGTGAATTTGCCCAAGGCACATGATTTTGCCACGGAATTAACAGGCGTGACAACACATTGGCATTGACCATATTTCATCCATATGTTGTTAGCTGGAGGACACAAGCCAGAGAGAAAAGACCGAGCCTGGATGCATTGGGGGGCATAACAAGAGACAGAGGAAGCTGGAGTCTGGCAGAGGCGCCATGAGAGAGGAGCATTGATGTCAATGACATATTTTTCACGAGAATTGAGAGTGATTGAGTAGAGGGAAGTTTTGGTGTCTTTGGTGATGGGTGCAACCAGGGTTTTGTATGGCAGAGCTGAAACTTCAAGTGAAATGAAGGCGAATGCAATGAGGACTAGCACTGAAAAAGGATGCATTTTTGTTTTACAGGCCATAAGCTTTTCAATTATTTTTTTCTTGATTTCTAGGTGAGATTTAAGTTTGAGTTTGATTGGGTATATATAGGAGAAAATGTTGTAAGCAGCTAGATTTGCAACACTTTGACAGTGTCAAAAATTGGAGAAATGGTTGAGGCTCTGCAATTGACCGGGTGCTAGCTGTTGAGCTAACCATTTTCAATCTGCAAAATCCTATTCCTAAATCTGGATGATTGTGTATAATTACAATTAATCAAGGAACAAACAAGAGAAAAATGATCAAAACCCAAGAACTATATAGCAAGCGTTTTGGGATTGCTTAAAATGGGTAGTATTTAGCACACTGACTTGATTTTTTTGGCAAAAACAATGTATCTCTTCCTTGGAAGGATGGTTATAAACTATGATATCCTGTTCTAACTTCTAACTTCTAAGCTCAACTTTAGTCAATGGCTAAATAATTTGCATTCAGTTTTTTGGTCCTTGTTTTTTTACTGTTTCTTCTGTTTTTGCCCTCCTTGGTCTGTTGACTCTTTCCTCTTTTCTTTTTTAATCCATTAGCATTAGGGCTGTTTGGGTTCTATAACTTTTATTTTAGAAGTAGACAAGCCCAGACTATATGCTCAATGGGCTGCATGGAATTTGCTTTCTGGGTTTTATAATTGGAGATTCCAGGCTTTGTAATATCAAATTGATCCCTCCATTCTTTTCCTTTTTGGGTGGAACTAAGAACTTGATTAAATCTTAACATAAAATAAAATACATGAAGTATGTAGCAAAAATATATATATATATATACATGAAGTTCTTGCCTCACTCAAAACCTGGTTAAGGAAAGGAAGATCTTAACATAAAATACATGCCTCAAGCCAGTAGCTTAATTGGATGTTGCATATATGATGCCTCTAGAACAGCATAAATTTGGTATCCTATTCACTAGTAATAAAAAAGGGTTAAGTTTGATTCAACTATTTAATCAATTAATTAAATTGTCAGAAGCCCTTTTGTTACCTAAAAGAAAAAAGAGAGATAAAAATGATTTCATGCACACAGTATTGATGATGTATTTAGATTGTGTAGCAAAGCAGAACAACTCATTTAAACCTAATCTTGAGTCTCAAACCTGAGCTTGTGAGCTAAGGGCATGATGCTTTCTGCACTCCAAGTTGCCAAGATTATATACCAAAAGTAAACATATGAAATCATGAATAATTGATGACTTAATAAAGGAACATAAAATTGAATGCTCACAAAACTTTAGTGACTCAAGAAGAAATTTTCAGTGATGACAGCAGGAATCTGAATCCTGATCATGAAAAACTAGATGATGAAAGCCTGAAAACTCCTATTCTGCCTTATAAAGGAGAGTTTTAAAACATGAACCAATTTTTTTTGTTGTGGGAAAAACTTGTTAAAATTTCTGAAGTGAAACAGTTAAGAAAAATACACCCAAATTACTCTTCCCATTCCCCCGGGTCAATTCACCACATGAATTGTGTTGAACTTCACAAATTGCCTGAATTTCTTCTCAAACTTTCACCATCTAATAAAAGCAGCTGAAACTGCGTGAACAACAAACAATTCAACCATATTTAAACCCCTCCCCTTGCTTTCTCAATGACCCTCCCCTTTTATGCAAAGAAAGATTTAAATTTCAGATTTTCTTACTCTACATGTTCTTTACACCTCTAACACATTATATAGTTTTCTACAACTTCAATAAGACTCCGTTTGTCCCTCCTGCACAACTCGCCTTGTCATGAAAAGTTCGGTCGTGAACATGAAACATTTCCCCCTAGAGAATTCATTGCCTAATATTCCCAACAATGCTTCTAGGGATGATCAAGAGATGGGGTCAACTACTTCTATGTCAAGAAATGGAGAAATCTTGATCGAAAACTCGGGTTTTCGCTGCTTTCCTTATGGGAAAGATCTCAATCTTGTTCGGGAGGTGAGACCATTTTTTCTTATACAAATATATATTTTTTTTTCTAATGATTGTAGGCAATATTTTGGTAACTAGGTATAGTCATTTATTCAATGCTGGCAGAAAATTATGGTATAGGGCTTCTCTTGTGTGACCAACAAAGTTTGAGTAGTACAGTAATAGTTTACTTAAATCCTTTCTATACGAATATATAGAACACAAAGCAAACCTGAACTCTACCAGACAAGTAGTCAAGTTGAAACATCTTATTGACTTGTTCCATGATTCATGAATTCTGTCTTCTTAGCAACATAAACCCATTGCTCCATCCACATTAGTAAAATTTCAGAAACTGAATTTGGTTGAAACATGAATGCAGATTCTGGCAGAGCTGCTAGGGACTTTCATTTTAATGTTTTGCATATGCGGGATCTTAGCAAGCACCCAGATAAGCGGAGGCGGAGCGGCTTTGCTGGAGTATGCCGCCACGGCAGGGTTAACCATCGTGATTCTGATTTTCTCAATAGGACCTATATCTGGTGCCCATGTTAACCCTGCTGTCACCATAGCCGTTGCAGCATTTGGACATTGCCCATGGTCTAAGGTAGATGCAATAATTTCTTGTCTAGTAACTAATGAAGGGTTCATTTTTTGTTATGAAACATAAAATTGTTCCTTGGTTTTGTTTTGTAACAGGTACTACTTTACATATTGGTACAAATTCTGGGTTCTGTTTTGGCAACATTTGCGGGAGAGCTTATTTATGGCATAAAATCAGATCTTATGGTAACCCGGCCTGGCCAAAGCTGTGAAGCTGCCTTCTGGGTGGAGCTCATTGCCAGTTTCATCCTCGTCTTTGTAGTTGCAGCACTCTCACACCAATCACAATCTGTAAGCAAATCATCTTTAATGGCTAGTCCAAAAGCAGTTGAAAGAATCTTAGTTCAAGCATATGCCAAATTAGATGGATTAATGCCCTTTTTGCCTCTTTAACTTCTTTTACGATTTTGATGTTTTTACGATTTGATGTTTTGCCCTCTAAACTTTAATTCTAGACGTTTTGCCCACTGAACTTTCAATTTGGAGTCATTTTTGTCCCCTTCAAACGGTATTGCTGATGTGGTAATGCCATGTCAATGTCTTGGTCCAATGTGGCCATGCCACAATGGCATTTTGATCCGATGTGGAATTGCCACGTGGCATTTTTAGTCCCACATGACATTGTCACATCCGCAATACCGTTTGACAGGAACTAAAATGACTCCAAATTACAAGTTTAGGAGACAAAACGTTCAAAATTAAAGTTTATGAGACAAAACGTCAAAATTGTAAAGGCTTTAAGCCCAAATTAAACCAAATTCATGATCCAAATAGTATACCTTTTGCAGGTTGGGCCAGTTTCTGGATTAGTTATTGGAATGGCCATTGGGCTTGCAGTCCTCATTACAGGGTATTTAATCAAACAATTATGCATACTTTCTAATACCCTTTTCTACATCACCACGAAATCATTTTAATATTTTCCAATGCAGGCCTATTTCAGGAGGGTCACTCAACCCTGCAAGGTCACTTGGACCTGCCATTGTTTCAAGGAATTTCGAAAGAATCTGGATTTATCTTACTGCCCCAGTAATTGGAGCTGTTTCCGGTGGCCTCGTATACCGATTTCTTCGTCTCCGGGCTCCTCCTTGTAGTTCCAGCTCATCTCCCAGCAGCAGCAGCAATATGATTAGCCACTCCTTGCCTTTTATAAGTTAATGAAGAAAGCAGTGTTGTTTCTAGACATAATTCATTAAGTTACCTATAATTATAAGCAAGACAATGAGGAAAAATCATAGGGAGAGCTGGTTTTCTTTGGTGGATACGAGGAGAGTCATGAAACAGGAGTAAGCCGTGGCCTAATTATGAGAACTAGTTTGAGCTTTGGCTCAAGAATCTTCAGAAACATGGCTGTCAATATGGATTAATGTTATGATTTATCATGAATTCAATATAATTCTAACTAATAAAACAGAATTTAAGTGGAAAATCTATACAAATAATTGAATTTCATTCAACCGAGATTGGCTGCCAGATGCTCAGTTGGGTTTTAAACTTACAAGTTTCAACTTTCAATGACTGTTTTGCAACTTATTTGTCAATATACATATGATTAGCCTAGAGAATTAATATGGAAATTGGTATCCTGTCCCTTTCCTCAACAGAGACAGTGCAAGCAAGTCAAGCTTTAGCATAAAAGAGAAATTCCTAATTGGAGTACTCTGTGGAGAAATGATACAAAAGTTTGTATCAAGAGAAAACAAAATAAAAATATTAATAATTCTATTAGTCCAATTGTGGCATGTTTTCATTTTCTATAAAATGGTAATTCAAATACTGCCAAAAAATAAAATGTTAATTCAAAAGCTTATATTTATATTTTATAATAACATCACGAGTATTTTTATTTAGAGATAAGAAAATGGAAAAACATTTCAGTCATTCAGTGCAAAAAAAAAAAAAACAAAAACAAAAAGGAATAACATAAAAACAACATGAACCGTAAGATGTGTAACCTATAGGTATCATATACAATATACATTACTTGCATTAAGAAGAATTATATATCTCGAGCGTGTTTTCGATTAGTACTCTATTTGAAAATTAGACAGACTGCAGGTTTATTAGGTATGACTGTGATTTATTATCCGAAATTAATATTTTACATGCGTGGAAAGTTTCATTTGATTTAAAATGAGTTTAGGTTGGACACGACATGTCTCCTAGGAGATGAAACATGGAACTCAAAACAAGTACTCCCTTCATCCCTTTTAAATGTCCTTTTTAACTATACCACAAACACTAAAAAAGCAAGACCGCAAGAGTTATTTTGCTAACTTTTTAGCAAATTTAAGCCTTCTTTCCATTTCTACCATTCTTTCCCCTCATGCTTTAAATATGGTGGTTGAGATAATGGTCAATTAGGTGAATTAAATATGGGTATATAAGTAAAATTGGCCATAATTAGTTGAGGATGAACATCTAATTAGGGACAATGAAACCTTCTAGAAGTGGACATCTAAAAAGGGGCGGAGGGAGTAGTTGTTTCTTTCAAGTGCTTCGATAGTTGTTTCATTAAGTAATATCTTGAATTCAAGTGTTGTGAATAGAAAAAATTATCCTTCATAGAGTTTAATTTCCATATACTGACCTAGCTCGAATAAGTTTAAACTTGTAAATAAATAAATATAAGATTAGGTAGACTCAATATTTGGATTTACCGCACCTGAGCATTTGGTTCAATGGTAAGTTGCATGCTTCCTGAACCGTGAGGTTTCAATTTCAACTCTCACCGTATTCAATGTGTGTGGGTTTTATGCTACTTTGTTAGTCTGTGTTTAATTGCTCTTACATATATATCAACAAGAAGGAACATTGCAGATCAACAAGAAAGAACCAATCTAATGAGAAGGAGTTTGTTTTATTATGAAGATCCGGGAGTTAGCCAAGGAAGCTAATATATGTGCTCATAATTTAGCTAAATTTGATTGTAATATGTTTGTTAACTATGTGCAATACGAGGCTTTACCCCTAGTGTTTGTAATCCGGACTCTTTGATTGAATGAATCTATTACTAAAAAAAATCGGATTTACCTTCATATCTTATCAGTAAATAATCGGTAAATTTAAAAAATAAGGATTTACCTTCATATCTTATTAGTAAATATAAATAATCGGTAAATTTGAAATGTACGGATTTACCTTGATTTTGAAAATGAGGTAATCTATCGTGTTCTAGAACTTTTAAAATAAAAGAAAAAAATCTATCTTTACTTTTTTTAGTTGTACCATTCTAGAAAGATAGAACTCCCTTTGTCCCTAATTTTAAGTTCATATCTTGGTCAACCAATACCCAACTTTGACCAAGTTTAAAAAAATGTAAAATTTAATTTTTAAAAAATATGTGTTCAAAAGTTTGTAATTCAAAGTTTATAAGTGTTATTTTTAAAAATTATTTTGCTTTATATATTTTTTATAAACAATAGACAAAGTTTGGCGTTGGTTAACCATAAAAGACTTATAATTAAAGACAGATGGAGTAATACTTTTCTTTCGATTATGGAATTAAATTAAATTAATAATAATGCTAAAGGAAATCATCAATGAAATCATCAATCTATAGAAGAAGATAAAACTCTTTGAAAATCCTGATCTCTTACCTCAAAGTTAAATTAATCACTAGCCCATAATAATATTGAAATCACAAAAATTTTTAGTTATCACCTAGGTTGGAATCCCGCTGACCGTGGTCTCTCATTTGGTAGGTGATCTGTAAATTCTGAAAACGTCCGCATGTGAAAGTTCAATGAGTCCGTAAATCCCAAATTTAATCGACGGTTTGCCTTGACTTCGGAGATGGGATAGCCACCTCTACTCCTAAACTTTTTATAATAAAAAAAAATCAAGCCATAACTTCATAAGTCATAACCAGACCAAGGCCATCTCATCACCTTTTTGCAGCCATTCTCGGCCCATTTATTTTGTGTAATGGGTCCATGATTGTTCTACACCTGCTTAATTGGTGCCATAATTGCATTTCTTTTTTTTTTCTTATAATTGCAATTATCCTTCAAATTTGGTAGGGTTTTTGTCAAAATCATGATTTTTTCATACTCATGAACATTCAAATGGGATATATAATAGGAGGTAAATCTCTCCTATCTCAAATTTCACTGTCCATTTTAAGATTAATTCGAACTCGAAACCTCTCAAAAAGAAGTCCTGATGTCTCCTCAGCAAAATCATGATTTCTCATAACTTGCATATAAGACTTAAATTGGTTGAAATTTCAAATAGTTCCTAAAACTTTGCCATAAATCTCAAATACGTGATCGAACTTAAAGAATGGCCAAATAAGGGCCCTAACTTTTCGAGAAGGCCCAAGTAGGTTCATTCTGTTAATATAAACGGAACGTGAGTTACACCGTAGAAAAAACGCCTGTGAACAAATAAGAAATTAAACATATGGCTTTTATAATTTTGATTTTAGGAAATTAACCAAATTAAAATAAAAAATACAAAAGTAACTTTTAATTCTGGATTAAAAATAAAAAAACACATTAATTACGTTAAAAGCCCTTATTAACAGTAGGGTTAAACTTAATTATCTTTCTATCAAATGTCGACGGTACTCTAGCCTAAAATCGACAAAAGTTACATCCATTATGGTCGAAATTTGAAGCGAAAGGTGGAAATCAGTTTGACAGAATGAACCTATTTGAGCCTTCTCAAAAAGTTCGGATTCTTATGTGATATTTTTTAAAGTTCGGGCTCTTATTTGAAATTTTTGACAAAGTTGGGGGATCTATTTGAAATTTCACCCATTTATATTAGAATTGAAATGTCAGACATAAGATAACACTCACTCTAACAACAACAACAAGACCTAATTAATTATGTTTACAAATGAGCTAATTAAACACTTAATTAAATATTGTTGTAAAAAAAAAAGCTCTTAATTAAATGTATTCGAATGACGTAAAAGGAAAAAGAAAACTCCTTACTGTATTTTGTGATTAAAATTTTGATTGACAATAATAAGAAACCGAAAGTACACGTAATTTCTGAAATATTTAAAGACCATCAAAATCTAACGACCATTCAAATGGACTTATTTTGTGGACAAGGTACGTGTAAACCATATAATGATTGAATATAAAATCAAATTATTGGACCTGCTTTCTGGAGGTGACGGCTATATATAAGGCTAATATTCCTAATGGGACCTCAACTAGACTAGACTGCTCTTGATTTTTCGCTTTGTAAATGTTAATTAATTCATACGAGGAACTCATTTTCATGTTCATGTGGCTACCATAATGGTTATATCATTCTTCCAGTTGAAACCCACTTCGGAAAAGACCTCAAACAAGTGTGTTTAGATAATTAAGCATAAAGTTATGTTAACTTTAAAGTTAGTAGTATACCTTAGATTAACACAATAAAAAAAACTCATATTTAAATCTTGTAAACAGAGAAAATATGTGTTAAAGATTATTCAATTTTTTTCGAATTTGACATGACTTAACTTTAAATTAGTAAAACGTATATACCTTACTTTGGCTACCAATTGTAGCATACAGTAAAAAGATTTACACAACATATAAACACGTCTCGTTTTCTTAATAATTAGATAACAATTTTATATATTGAAGAAAATATTATATTGATCATTTAAAAATAATTAAACAACGTGACTTGACTAAATTGATATACTATCATTTAACTTCACATATATATATAAATGAACTTAACACTTGTTGGGTTGAGTGGAAGGAGCTCAATGCGCCTTGAACAAGATATTATTTGAATTCGAGTTTTATGAATGGTAAAAACAAGTCTAGGAGAACTTTTTTCCATATGAAATTTGATATGGATATCGACTTCGAATTAATCTGACTCAATGTAATTACCGATACCGGAAGGTTACTTTTAAAAAATGTTATATATGCAATGAGGGTGACAATTCTTGATGGAGAGTACGTACTTTTATTTTATTTAATTAATGAGTTTTCCCATGTCGGAGCATAGCTCATGTATACCCTTCCAACAGACAATTTGGTATAAAGCAACTCATAATGATACTTTTTTAATCCTAAATTGCAATGTCATGCTAAAAAGACTCATAGTATAAAAAGACTTTTTATTAAGTACATTTTCATCATCATAATATATTATTATATAGAAATTGCTTAGCAAAGCTGAGGCGTCCATAGTGTTATTTATGGAGCAAGCAAAAACAAGCGGCAGATGATGGAAATGTGTAAAATACATATATGAAGCTCCAAAAGCCTCGGTCAATTTTGAACAAAAAAAAAAAGAGCCTCGGTCAATTCACCCCTTCCAAACACCCTGGACTCATTACAACAAAACACTTCTTCTCCCCTTTTTTTTGTGCCCTATTTTAACCCATTTTTCCTATTTTGTGAAGTAAACAATAAGCAATGACGAAGCAAGCACTAAATAAACCTATTTAACTCTTTGCTTGAGCACTCAAAGTCTCGAACAAACTTCACCTTAAATCTCTTCTCTTTGTCACTATTGTACCCAACCGAACGAAACATCTGTATTTAAACCTTTTTCTCTATGAAATACATGTATATAGATGAAAATGAGACTACGTTAATTCGTTGATTTGAGTAAAAAACAAATCAAGCAAACACAATTTAAGTGACGTACAATTGAAAATATTTTAACATTTTCTTTTTGTCCGGTTAGGGGAATGGGTCAGGTTAAGTTGCTTGGTTTCGAACCCGAGACACATACCCGAAGTCTTGTGGGCACTAAGCAAAGAAGTGTGAGGCAAAATAATAATAATTATAAAGCATACATCCTATTGGTTAAAGTTTGAAATTTCTTGTCAGGGTTCTCGAGTTCCATCCTAAAATGAACAGGGAAGAATTATGAGATAGCAAAGGGTTACTATAATTAGCAAAAAGTAAAATCGAATATATATTACATAAGAAATCTTTTTTTTGACGAAAATATTACAGAAGAAATCTAGATCAAATGGATTGATCTATTGGAATAAAATCCTCGACCATTTCTTTAGATTCACCGGCACAAAAGCCGTGTAAAATGGTGATGCAAATTGTGATTAGCCAGGAATATTCTTGCGAGGATCTCTCGTCACTATTGAACCCTTACTGATACATATTCCATACCTAAAGGGCAACACAAATATTTCAAATTTTGCCCTTAAAAATTGACAATATCTTATTAAATTAGATGATATTCATGATAAAAGTTTGATATATTCCATACAAATGGGATGTCTTATACAAATGGTCCCAGTACTAATGGAAGGCCAATTGGGAAATTGCAAAGGATCTTTCGTATGAATGCCACCTTCTCAATGTTGTTTTCAGGTTAATTTGTAAGGTACCCAAGAGGTCAAAGGGAGAAATAATGAAGAAATATATTGTGCTTGTGGCTGTCACCATTGCCCTTTCAGACCAAAATATTTGATTTTAATAGCGTTGCTACTTGTGGTTGTGCTTTAACCCTTATTGCTTGGTAGGGTACTTGATTTTTTCTTCTTCTTTTTTTCCCCATCATAAGAACCCAAACTTTAATTTGTTTTGTTTGGTTGCAAAATTACAACCATTTCATTCCTATATATTGGAATTGAAGAAAATGCTTCACTTTCCAAAAGCCGATTTCATGAAAGGGTAGCCTAAGGCTGATATAAAGTTGCAAGTTGCCTTTATAAACGTGCTGATTTTAAAATTGTTACCATGTACCTATATTCAATAATCAAGCAATATTGAACCAAATATAAAATTATGGGTTACCTTAATTTTTTTTTCTTTTTATGTGAAAGATATTAATTGGCATGTATACTCAAGCTGCAAAAATATATATAGTATGTGTAGTCATAGGAACTTTTTTTTTTGGATAACATAGGAACTATTTTAATTGCAAACACAATTGTTAAAGTTGTCTTTTCGAAGTGAAGTCAAAATCCAAATTTACAACTATATATGCCAGTCCACGTAGATGCAGCTGTTAATTAAAGTGTCACTGTGTTACTCATGGTAGTTCTCAATAGAGATTTGGGGTTGAAGGAATTTGACGTTCTTTAGGCAAATTTTCGTTTTGTGAATTGAAAAATTAGGCATTAAAGAGTTTTTTCTATTTAGAATTTTACGTATCTCGAAATTGAGGTTGTTTAGTAGAGCGTTGTGAGATAAAATTGGGAATACTATCTAGTTACTATGGTTCCCTTCGTTTGGGTGGTGATTAATTACGATGAGATGAAAAGTAATTGTGGCTGTGAGATTAATAATTGCAGCTATGAGATAAAAAGTAACTATGAAAAAATATGTGTGTGGTAAAACAGTTGTGACAGTAAGATGGGAATGAAAAATAACTATTAAAGACATTTGTATGAAAAATATTTTATATATTCAGTTGTTTGTTTTTATATTAATAATTTTTATTATTATATATTTATGTAACTTTTGTAAGTATATATATATTTATATTTCATTTATTTTGAATTTATAATTATTTTTATTCTTTTTTAATTATAATATATGAATTGCTTAAAATTTTGTTTCAAAAAAATTACTTAAAATTTAATTATCATTATTCGCTATACATACGAAGTAATTAATTTTCTGAATTAAATTCTTATTTATAAATATCATTAAAAGGTTTTTTTGAAAATATATATATATATATTAATAAATTAATAAATGATGAGGAAAAGAAAACAAGTTTTGAAAAGTGTGTAGTATGGGAAGAACACAAAATAATCAAGGACAAAAAAGCAAGAAAAATAAAATTCCACCCCACAACACCTAAAAACTCCAGCCACTAAAAGCCAGAACAGTATCGCCACGTAGGATTCATTGCACTGCACAACCATTTCACTTTAGGATTCGTTTGTTTGGACGATTGGGTGTTTAATTATAACCAGCTTATTTAGCTTTTGTTTCCTTGGGTGCAAGCAACTTCCACGGTCAGTTGGCTGACGTTTCAACAGAAAATTGTGAAAAAGCTACTTTTTTTCACTGAAGAGTTCCCCTTGCAGTGGCTTTAAGCAGCTTCTGCTTATAAGCTAAGCTAAAATAAAGGGAGTCTAAGACACCTGCTTCACGATGAGAAGCCATACAGAGGCCAAAATTTGACACACTCGCACCGTGCCGGTTAAATAAAGGGAGCCTATATATGTAAGATTAGAATTGTAGTTGTGACTTGTAAGAACTTAACCATATATGAAAAATTATGTGTTTAGTGTGACTGTGAGATTAAAATATAAAATGACCATTAATGGTGTTGGGATTTTGACTCAAATCCTAAATAATTTTAGATTGAGGTTTTGTAAGGATATTACTTGTTCTACAAGAATTCTAATAGAAAAGGAATTACTTAAAGACTAAGTTTGTATTATTATAAATAGAGAGTTTCTCAATAGAATTTGGTATGATGGAAGAAAATATGTAGTCAGAGTTAGAGTTTTGAGAGGCACCTCATAAGACAAAAGGATTATCCTCATAGTTGTGTATGTTTGATGTTTGGTTTGTTGATATGCTGATTGTTCTGTCGAAACCGAGTGAGAGTGCTCAAGATTGTTTGGGTGAGTTTGATTTTAGGATTGAGTGTTAGATTGGATTGAGAGATTGAGTGAGAGTTATTGATAATTTGTTTGATCTAATTTTCTATAACTAATGGATCTTTTCTTCTTCTTTTTTGTGTGGATGATTTATTGTTTTAGTTGTTTTATTTGCATTATTAATTTGATAGATTATGCTTTGAAATATCCGAGTTACAACAAATTGTAGTAATATAAAATAATATTATAAATTTATAGGGACAAAAGAGACACAAACGCTCAACTGGAGCATTTTGAGCGATTGAAATTTTCACTGTTGATAGACATTTGATTTGACACGTAGGACAATCGGTCCTAATAAACACAAACCAAAAATAACTTTTATCACGTTTGCCACGTTTAGAATGGAAATCACCTGCCCCATTTTTTTTGCCCACTCCACTCTATATTTTATTCACCAAATTATACCACGTATTCCTAGTATTATACCTTATTTGTTTTTAAATTTTAACAAATAACATTAATAGAAGAAAATAAAATAAAAATCACAATTAAACATCAGGTTTAGCCCCAGATTAATAATAAATAATTACATATAAGGGTTAGTCCTAAATTTTAATACATTCTCATAGGTTCTTAAAATGAAAATATAAAATTTAATATAACTAAGAAAACACGGAATAACATTAAAAACTGAAAAAAGACATGTCTCATTATTTCGTGGATGAGACACAAATAAGGTAAAAAATGGAAAAGAAGTATGTTTTTCCCACCTTAGAACTCCAAAACGTGACAAACATCCAAACAAACACCACCCAATTAGCTTAAATTCAATATATAACTTATCAAATACTAAAAAGGTTTGTAATTAAAGAAAACCTTTACAACTTCTTCTTTGTCAATTCACTAATCATTATTTTGAACTTCAAAAGATGCTTTTATTTTTCTTGATGGTAGGCATAGATTTTTATCTCCATCAAATTTGCTACCACCAAAAAAAAAATTGGACTTCTAAACCATTATCTTGGAATCAAAGATCCCTTTCGAGTATTTTCTTTTCTTGCTATTGGCGTTGAAGGAAAACGAATTAACAAGGGGAAAAATATCTAGAAACCTTCTATATGATATTTCGAGAAAATCAAATGGAATTCTTTCTTCTCCTCAAAATTGAGCGAAATCATTTTGTAAAAAAAGAAAAAGAAAACCAAATGAGAAGAGACCTAAACCATGGGCTAAAAGCAAAATACTATGGGCTTTGGTTGCCTGTCTTGTCCCCTTCTCAATTCTCATATTTATCCACCAATTTGAGATTCCTTCCTTTTTCATTCTTTTTTCCCCTTTTGCTGCAGGTAAGAATTTTCGAGTATGAATTTTCCTACTTATACAAGTCAAATAACCCAAAGTTTCAACCTAATCCACCAACTATAGGTGGGCCCTTTCCTCATCCATCATATCCTTTTTTCACATCAACAACTTGTACACAAATCATGATCATTAATCTTTAATCAATACATCTCAAATCTCCATCACATTTTAATTTTCCGTGTGAGTTAAAACACGGATTCTTTTCTCCAAAATTAAATTTATTTATTTACCCGTTCATTGTTTCTAATTTGGTGAGATCATCATTTACTTATTTATTATTATTATAGTAGTAATTAATAAATCATAGTTAACACCGTAATCAAAGTGTTAAAATATTCTTAAATCGATTATTTCCATATAAATTATGGTTGTTAATTAGATTTTTTTAAATAGAATCTTAAGATTCCTAAATTTTAGTATCTCCTTTAACAAAGGAAAAAAAATATTTTCCTTTGCTTGGGATGACTAGGAAAAGCACTAAGCAAAATCAGATTATGACATGTTAGAGGAATCCGTGGCCCCCCTTGTCTTTCAATGCAATAATAAAAAATTTTGATTGGGTTTTAATTTACTTAACATGTAATTCCCATAAAAATAAAAAATTTAATTCATCAATTAATGAAAATGTCGCAAGAAAGACACATGATTCTTAGACCACAACCCCACCAACAACATTTTGTGGCCAATTAATTTAGGTTCAAGTTGCAATCAGAACACAGGAAACTATAGCTTAATCCATAGTTTTGCCATGTTAGAAGCTTGGACCCGTTAATTTATTTATTTCAAGTTATTTTTAATACAAATCGAAAGGATTTTGTTTTGGTTAAAAATCAAAAGGATTTACTATATATAATATATACAATAATTAATCTACGTAATTGTCACCAATCTACTAGTTATTAGTATTAAATTATATATATATATATATATACTAAATAGTATTTGAAAGACCCAGGGAATTTACCAAAGGCCCCTTTTGAGGATCGATGAGGAGGTTCCATTTGAACTTTTTTTGTGTTTTTTTGTCATTTCTCACTTGCCAAATTACTAGAAAGACCCTAGCTAGTTCTTACCCTTGAGCACTTTTTTGTAATTATCATTTCCTTTCACATAAATGTTATAATAAATCATATCCCTCTTAATTATCTAGAATTGTAACCGCTCTTCAAGCCTTTCATGTCCATATGAAGAATAGAGTAAACTTAGTTTTTGTTTAAGTGCTACACACTTTAGAACAGGAAACAAAATTGAAGTTATTTCACATGTCCATGTACAAACTAATATTTACTATTTATCGCTAACTTTAGGGCATATGCTCAATGTTAATAGTATAGCCTTTTAAAGATGCAACACATTTAAAATTATAATACTTTCGAAATTTCCTACGTATCAAATAATTTAATTCGAATAGAAAAAATTGTTCAAAAAAGTAGATTCTTGAACGCCCGACGCGCCAGCGCGGGCCGATCCACTTGTTATTATTATTTCTATCATTCACGTATTAGGAAATGTGGCATCCTTTTTTTGAGTTTACTTGGCAGTTGGCATCCTAATTAACAATAAACATTACTAGCTTGATAAGTTGAGATTATAGCAAACACATCTATATATATGAGTTGGAATTTTATGCAAATTACCTATGTGTCATAAACGGATCCTTCTCCTTTTATTGCACATGTGTTACAACTTCATAGGTTCGTACTTTAATTTATAGTTTATGTCACTCAAGTTTTCCAATTTTGGAGTTTATATTATACTATAAATAAATTAAGAAGCAACTAACTTGTAACTTGTTTAATTTGTATAATTTGTACTTTGATTCTTTTCTAGAAGAAAGAAATTGATTTCCTCGAAAGAAATTAATTACTAATTTTTTCTTCGAAATTAAATGTTTCTTGAAATTAGTGAATTGTCACTACTTTTACGCACTTTTATCATAAAAAAAGACATATATATACAAAAAAAGAAAAATTAGACTAGACTTAAAATTCTAGTGGAAATGTTCATGAAAACATTTCGTTCGATTAGCAATTTATTTGTTTTCCTATATATAAATCTCAAGTAACAAAAAAAAGTTAAAAAATAAAAAAAAATTGACATGTAAATGTAAAACTTCATAACATTAATTTTTTAAGAAAGATAACATGTTTGAAAATCTAATTACAATCAAATATATCTCTCTATATATATTCAAAATCTAATTACAATTAAATATATCTCTCCATACATTCAAACATCACATTAGTATTCATAAAAACAAACTAACTATCTTCATGTCATGAAGGATCAATCTAAAGCCTAACAAAACCCATATACAATTTAGATGCACCTAGAACCAAAAGAACATGCACCAACTATTAAGTTGTAGGTTCAGTGCACTTCATAACATTATTACTATTGTTAGTAATGTCATGTTGTTATCATACAATCAAAATCGCCCACTATAATCTATTCATATATATTATTATTCATAGTTTTAACTTTTAACTATTATAATTTTAAATTTCAAATATATTCATTTAAATTACTAGTTAGTAGTTAGAGTGAATTTTTTTTTTTACTTGAAATTGAGGTTGTTTGTTAGGGATTAAACCCTAACCACTGACACTGAAAATCCACTACTCTATCACGAGACCCAAATACCTGAAGGCTTAAAATGAATTTTTTATTATGTTTTTTTAAGACTCTCTATAATTTTTTTATAATAACAATTATAAATAACTGAATATTTTACATTTTTGCTCAAGATTAAACAAATTAATTTATGTTTAATTTAAAAAACTCTGCTACACGCACCTCCATTTTGTCAACACAATGTTCCCTCCTGATGTGTCCATCATACGTCAGGTTACATGTTATCATTTTATTGGTTCCAATATACCATTTATAAATTTTAATTTTTCTAACCCTTAAAATAAAATTTTAATTTTAATTTAGGCTAAACTTAATGCAGTAGTTATATATTTTATTTCTAAAACCCTATAACAATATTCTTAATTATGGAATTTACCCTTAAAATAAAAATAAAATTTTAATTTGGGGCTAAATTTAGTGAAATTAGTTTTGTATTTTAATTCTAAAATCATATAACAATAAATTATTAATTTTGAAATTTACCCTTAAAATAAAAATAAAATTTTTATTTGGGGCTAAACTTAGTGAAATTAAGGCTAAACTTAATAAAAAGAATAAAAATAGAAAAAAAAAGTATTACTAAATACCGCCCCCTTTCACTAGCCACCGCTCCCTTTTGGACTATTTTGCCCTTTGCTTTATTTTCTTTTAAACTTCAAATTTTTTTATTCTCTCAAATTCTCTCAATCTTCAAGCTTTCTAACCTCAATTATATTCAAGTAAAACAACATCAAAACTCATGGAAAAGTAACATCTGGGGTCGGCAAAAGTTTTTCCGATTGAAAATATGTTTTTTTTTAAAAAGGCAAAAAAAGGAACCAAAATCAGGCTTGGTCGCGCGCGGCTTGCTACCAAGTCGTGGCTCAGTCGCGAGCCGCGCGCGACCGAGCCGCGGCTTGGTCACGATCTACACGCGACCATGCCATATTTTTTTACTTTTTTTTTAAAAAAAATTAATAATTAGTTATTATTTTTAAAAATTAGTTATTATTATTTTATATGAATATTTAGGCCCCAATTTTTTTTAATTTTTTTTAAAAAGTAATTGAAAAGCTAATTGAAAGTTTGAATTTTTTTTGCTATTATTTTATATATGATTATCTTGACCCTTTTTTGTGCTTTTTAAAAAAAGATTTGTGCATGAGTTTTGATGTTATTTTACTTGAATGATTGAGGTTTGAAAGTTTGAAGGTTGAGAGAATTTGAGAGAATTGAAAAGTTTAAAGTTTGAAGGAAAATAAAGCAAAGAGTAAAATAGTCCAAGGAGAGACGGTGGCTAGTAAAAAAGGGCGGTATTTAGTAATCCATAAAAAAAATGATAGAGAGAAGACACGTGGCTCAACGTGTGATGGACACATCATGAGGGAGCATTATGTGTGACAAGAGTAATTATTAGATGGACCGGGTTCGCCACGTCATCCGTGGTCCCGACCAATAAAATTTTAACAAATCAGATTTTTTCCTACAATTTCTAAATTCCTAGCCAATTAATATCCTAAATTTAGGAACTTATCCTGTAAATCTCATATGGTGAATCTAGGGGCTAAACCTGATGCTAAATTCGTGTCTAAATTTTAGAAAGAAATCTTACTTGTCAAAATCTTATTGGTCGGGATCACGAATGACGTGGTGGAGCCAGTCCACCTACTAATTTCTCTGTGTGACAAAATGAAGGGATAAGAGGAAAAATTCTAATTTAAATTGATTAGTAAATGCTTTTAATTACCGGTGTAACTGTTAATCAAAATAATAATCATCATCTAAAAGACAAAAATAGGCCTTCGCGTGGACCCCACAGCCTTGTATCCCTTGAACGTCAGCATCTAACGCTCAAGAATCATCGCCCATCTGGTGGGTCCCATCACCACGTGCCACGTCTTCTTTTTTTTTGGACTAGTATTAATTTATCCCTCCAGTTATAAACTTTTAATACAGGCAAAAAAGAAAAAAATTTAAAACAGGGGAAATTAAGAAAAAGGAAAAAGGAAAAAGATCCCTAAAAAAAAAGGAAAAGAAAATCAAAATAAAAACAGAATCACTAAAATCAGTGAATTTACAAGAATGCCCTCGTCGTCTTTCTTTTCCACTATAAATGGAATTGCGTCTCCTTCCATTTTTCCATTCCTATATTCGAGCTCTCTGCAAAAAAAAGCTTATGCTTAATTTAGAGCAAAGAAAAAGAAAGAAAAGAACAAGAACAAAAAAAAAGTCTTTCTTTTTTTTTTTCTTTTTTTCATTTTGTAGTTTGGAGGAGTGGTTTTGGTAGAGAAAATGTTGGGAGTGTTTAGCAGTGCTATCGTGTCTCCACCGGACGAACTGGTGGCTGCCGGTTGCCGGACTCCGTCACCTAAGATAACGGCGGATGCTCTGGTGAAAAGGTTCCTTGACAACAACTCTTCCGCCGTGTCCATGCAGATCGGAGATCATGTCCAATTCGCTTATTCTCACCAGAATGAGTCCGCCCTACAGCCCAGGTAACATTAAAAGAACTGTTACGATGTCGTTTCTGGATCTCAACTGTTACTGTTTGATGATCGGAAGGGAGCTTAAAAGCTTCTTTTTCTTTTTCTTTCTTTTTTTTTCTCTTTCTTGTCTTTCATATATAAGTTTAAGAAAGAAAAATTACTAAGAACTAAGAAGGTTCGAATTTGAAACTTAAATTCGTTTACAATGAAATTGATAATTGTTGGTAAAACGAGTGCTTAACTTAACTGTTTGTCGATAAAAATTATGCCAAAAGAATATTACTGCTAGTTAAAAAAAACTTGTGTCAGTCTGTGTGTGTTTTTTTGTTGAATATTCTCAGTGTTTTCGAATGAAATTTCCACTGGATGAATTACTATTGATTTATCAGTTACGGCTGATGATTGAATTTTATAGAAGGGGAAGGGGAAACAGAGTGAAAACTGAATTAGTGGATGAGTTTTCCTTTTTTGTGTAATAAAAAAGGTACTAACAACAATTAAGCAGATGTTGACACGTGCGATCTTTCGTGATATTAAACGTAATTAAAATTTGCTTTTATTTATTATTATTTTTAAGTTTTAAGTTTGGTCTTGGTGGAACCATGGAAAGAATTACTAGTTCTATTGATTTGATGCTGGATAGTATTTTGGAAATAAATATAGAAAATGGGAATAGTAGAAATCGATGAAAAATAAAAGGAAAATAGAGAGGGGAGGGGATAGATTCGATGGCCATGATTTCACAATCAGGCTGACGTTCGGACCAAACTACAAGATGATTCCGTCCGATTCGATGTAAGCCACGGCGATATTTTTAAGGTGGGGTCAGGTGATTCGTGCTTGCTTGCGTGCCATCATGAATGTCCAAACTCCAACAAAAGGATCAGAGATTCTTCTGACCAGATTTGTCTCGAAACTGAATTTGCCATTCAATCCAACGCTCTTCCTTCATTTTAACCATACACGTGTCTAACATCCAGGAAACTAATCCTTCTTGTCTTCTTTTTAATTTATTTATTTTTTGGATAATTTCTTTTTATTTTGATTTTGATGGAAATAAAGTTTTTTTTTTCCCACTAACTTTTTTACTCGTATAATAGTATAGTAACTTTGATAAAGTACACCTCTATTATTAGACTATACTTAGGTGAGTTTCCTTTTTAATTTAATCAACAATAGTATATGGATAGGATAGAGGATAAGAATTGAGTAAATTCAATTGGGACCCAGACCCAATTTTTGGTCCCCCAACCCCAAAAGTCTTTAAGGCTGGATGGGTTGAATACTTGAATGCTTGATTTGAAGGTCTGATAGAGGCATGGAGGTGGAAAAATCATGGTTTCTGATTGGATGTCAGGACCTGTTTCTTATCTTATTAGTATTAACTTTTTTTGGAGTCTTGTTTTAGTTGAACAAGGTTTGACCTTTTCTCTCATGGAAATGGGAGTTAAACTGATTGAAACATGTGTTAATCTCTTTGTAATTAGATTTAATAGATCATAACAAAATAGTAATTGACCATTTTTTTCTTTGGGCAGATCATTTGCTGTGAAAGATGAAATCTTCTGCTTGTTCGAGGGTGCACTTGACAACTTGGGGAGTTTAAAGCAGCAATATGGGCTTGCAAAATCTGCAAATGAGGTGATATTGGTTATTGAAGCTTACAAGGCTCTTAGAGACAGAGCACCTTATCCTCCAAACCATGTGGTTGGCCATTTAAGTGGGAGCTTTGCTTTCATTGTCTATGACAAGTCAACCTCCACCTTGTTTGTAGCTTCTGTAAGTTTATAATTAATATTACTGTCTCACCTACTTAATCTTAAATGTTCTTGGTGAGTTTAATTGCTTGCTTTTGTTGGTGTCTGTCTGACGACAAATTGGGTGTCCATGATTTTGACAGGATCAATTTGGTAAGGTTCCACTGTACTGGGGAATCACAGCTGATGGACATGTTGCTTTTGCTGATAATGCTGATTTGCTTAAAGGTGCCTGTGGCAAATCCCTTGCTTCTTTCCCTCAAGGTAGGTTTGATTAAAAATCAGCTTTTTTGGAATTGTTAATTTCAAATTTCCCTTGATCATGTTCTTAACAATTGTTTGTATCCATTTCTGCAGGTTGTTTCTTCTCCACAGCCGTCGGCGAACTAAGGAGCTATGAGAATCCTAAGAACAAGATCACTGCTGTTCCTGCTAAAGAAGAGGAGATATGGGGTGCTACATTTAAGGTAACATGATCATTTTCTCTTTACAAATATCTGCAATTTCCATTTGTGATTGTGTTTGGTTCTCAAATTTATGTGGTAATGAAGGGAAATGTATATATATTCACAAGAAAGCTGATTTAAAAGCTTCTGCTATTAATTTGTCCATTAAGACATGATTGTTGTTTTGTTTTTCATGTTTGTGGGTGCAAGGCACCATCAATTGTCGAACTCAACCAGCTGTAAAGAAATTAACTTTGAACCACATAATTTCAGGTCATCATTACTTAAGTATCTTATGGTTGATTTATAATTTCAGGTGGAAGGTCCAGCAGTTGTTGCAGCCACAGAGTAGATCTTTTCTTCCTAAAATCTATCCCTGGGAAAGCGGGAAAAAAGGCGGTTTTATGTGGTTGCAAATGCAAGGCATAATGCATTAGTCTCCATGTGAATACCTGAGTGTGACTATGCCTAGAATGAAAAAAAAAAAAAAAGAATTGTATGTTTATGAGAAATTTCAGTAACTTCTTTGTAGGTAGCTTTATCTTGTTCTTTGAACTAGCTTTTCCTGTTTGCTTCATCTTTATCCATTGTACAGCTTTCTAGTCAAATAAAAAAGCTTGTTTGAAAGGTCACAATTCCAAATTTGTGTTATGATCATCAATTGCCTCAGCAACCCAAAATAACCAATGGCACTTTGCAGCAGAGATGCACCGACATAACTGAATAGATGAACAAAATTTATATTTCCATATATACATATCTACAATATACAGAGAAAATTTCATCAAGGGTAATCAAATTTGCCAGAACGGAGAGTAAAACAAGAAGATTATACATAGAGAACTCAGTTTTGTTCCTGCATCAAAGCCATTTCTGTCTTAAAGACCTTCCCTAGTCCAGTTTCTGTATTAAACAGAAATGACATGAATCAAGGCATCGTCTGCCTGTAGGACAAACCAGTTTCCACTCTCAAGTTAATTGGTAATCCAGAATTTCTGATCAATTCAATGACATAACTCATAATTCAATGAACCTAGCTTGTAATAGGGAAGTACAATCTTCATTTGAAAAACAAGCATCGGATAGATTTTGTCAAGATCAATTGATTAATGAACTTATAACAGATGTTAATCTCTCTTCAAAGCATCCATTGTAATCAAATATTAAGCAGTTTCAATTGTATTGAATGTTTCTTTCATTACTTGTTTGCATTTTAAACTCTTATCCAGCAATTTCTAGATCAACACGCAACAGCATGACCAAAGGGGTCCATGAACAGGACTGTGGGTCTCAAGAGTAATTATCAGATAATGGAGGGGCCAGCTGCAGCACTAGCCAGCAAAAAGTGAAAAAAATGGAAAACCCAAAAACACAAACTGGAATCTTCTTGACATATCCATATGGTTCATTAATGTGCACAACTTGTTCAATCAAAACTCATTTGCAGTGTCGTGCCACAAGACTTGAACTAGTTTTCCTGCCAACCCTGGACATTAATCGGCACGATGTGCCAACTAGGGATTTTGATACTACATATGACAAACACTGTTAACCTTGATTACAACAAGGTTGACCCAAAAAACAATCAAGAATAATGTTGTAATAACACCAAAATCAATGTATGCTAAATAATATTTGCTATTTGTTCATAGTCAACTTCTTTGTTGTATATACATTCACCATATGTAAATGAAAAATTCAGGACATTTATATTAGTATATTTCGCATGGTATTGGAGCTAGGTTAATAAACATAATTAGATGAAGCAAAATATAAGCACCTTGTTGATGGCAAAATGTGTGTGGCTTAACTTTGAGAATGGTAGTTCTGAGTGGCTTGCAAGAAGAGCGAAACGTAACAGAAGAGGCCTCCGATTTTGTTTGGGGACCTTCTATGATGGTCAAATCAGTAGAGGTCCAATGGGTTTGAGAGTTTGAAAGCTTCAGAGAGAATGAGAACCGGAGAGTTATGAGGATTATGAGAGATTATACACCCATATCCTGTCTTCAATGGCGGAGCCACTAAAGAGCAAGGGGTCATGGCCCCATGAATTTGGAAAATTAATTTTGGGGTAGTAGTTTTATATGGGTGTAGGAAAATTTTGCACATGTTTGGCCCCTCCAAGAATATGAGATTCCCCCTCCCCACAAATATTAAATGGGCCTTTCCAAAAAAAAAAATTAGAATAAACAAAGTGGTTCCAAACCCAATAACATAAAATTCAAGAGCCAAATTGTCCAAATATAATAAATTAAAGATTTATTTTCACTTGCTTTAATACAAATTTTCTTTTCTACATTTTTTATATTGAAAGGCAGATTGGTGAAATTTTTGACTTAGATTCTGTACGTAGTGATTTTTTTTTCCTTGAAAGAAAGCCGTGCACAATTTTTTTTTAAAAAAAGGTTTGTCACTTTTAATAATTTCTTTTTAATTTGCATACATTTAATAATGTCTATATAACTTATCATATGATTATTATCATACATAAGATAAATAGGTATGCTACAAAAATTTTATACTAGATATAGAGCATTTTTGTTTGGGTCTCCCAATATTCAAATCATGGCTCCGCTACTGTCTGTCTTATTATTTATTAATATATGTAGAATGCCTTGGGCCTTTGGGCCCGAATTATTTGTGCTCAAACATACCTAATCACATATCAGTTCTTTGTATTCATTAATAATACACATGATGTAGAAAAAATTTAATAATACTCATGACTTGGTTTAATTTGCTTTCTTTCATTTGCTCATTAATGGCTATACTACAGCTACACATGAAAAACAAAGTGTAGTGGCAAAAAAAGAGACGAGAAATGGGATCAACTGAAGCCTGAGTGGGGCAACATTACAAGGCAAAAGCTGAAACAGGACAGGGGCAAAGGCAATTCATGCTTGGCATTGCCGATGGCACTGAAAATTCCAATGGGTTGATATTCTCCCCGGTAATATATCAGCCAATGTTTCAAAGAAGGCAGTATTCGTATTGCTTTTGTGAGAGCTCATGGCCCTGAAATGATTGGGGCTTAATTGGCATCCCAAAATGTTGGAATTTCGTGCAAAATTCTTAATAGTGCCATGGGACTGTGACACCAGGATCGATTGCTTCGAAGGCTGTTTAGCTTAGGGACAAAGATTTGGGACGAAATAAATACTCTCACAGAGGAACAATATTTGATTTTTGGCAATGTTGGAGATGTCACCTAGTGGTGAAGGTTTTCTTAACTACCACTACTTTGATTTAAATAAAATAAATAAATAAATGTAGTGAAGTCAAAAGAAAATTTTGGTCTCTGATTTAGGCAAAGGTAATTTTTTATAAGAGTAGATATGACTCCAACTTATTTGAACTCTTATTCAACACCGAACAAGGCTTAAACGGTTTATACACCATTTTGCCCTCTAAATATGTTTATTATTTTTTTTTTGGTGAGAATAAATATGTTTATTTTGGACCTATATTACCTATGATCTTTTATTTTGGTATCCGTAACCTAAAAGCGTCACACGCGCACACGTGAGATCTAAAGTCCACGTGTCATATGTAAAAAAGTATTTTTTTCTTAATAATTATTCCCTCCATCCCATATTATCTGTCCTTTCTGGATCAAACCAATCATACATTTGACTTTTAATTACAAAAAATATATATACAATCAAATTTTCAAAAAATATGTTTTGAAAAGTTTAAGACTTGACTTAATCAAAACATAATTTTTTAAAATTTATTTTTTATAAGTTTTTTTATAATTAAAAGTCAAAGTTAGAAAACTTTGACTCAAAAGGAACAGATAATATGACACGGATGAAGTATTTTTTTTTCTGCCATTCATATCTCTACTTATGGACAAATTATTAGGAGGTCAATTGTACAATTGTAATGTTCAAGCCCAAAATTATAATTGGGCTTATATATATCATAAGATTTTATTGTATTTAAGGATGACCAAATTGGACTAAAAAGCAATACCAAAATAATATGGTAGGTTTTTTAACCCAAAAAAAATATGGTAGGTTTTTTTTTGGCAAATAAAAACTATATATATGGTAGTTTTTTTTTTTGGCAACATATTTTTTGCAAGTCAAACGAAAGGATTATATTAAAACACACCAAATAAAGTTTAAGTACAAACTATTAAACATACATTACTGGAAATAAAAGGACCGCTTAGATACTCTTCTAGTGACTCCTCTTCTAAGGACATCAAAAACTAACAGAGGAGTAAGTCCTGGAAAACTTGAAGAGTATAAATTAGAAGACTTAGAACTAGAAGCTAAATTCGCAAGATAGTCTGCAACACCATTGGCTTCCCTGTAAGCAAAACTGAATCTCATTTCCAAGAAGCCATTCATTAGATTGAAGATATCATTCTTCAGAGTCACCAGATGATCTTGAGTCTGCTGTTCCTCCCTAAGAATACATAGGGAAACAAGTGAGTCGGTTTCAACAATAAGATTTTGGATTCCATGTTCCAACGCTAATTTCATGCCATATTTCACTGCTTGAAGCTCAGCAATTATGTTAGTGGTAATTCCCAAGTAGAAGGAAAAAGCAGACAAAAAAAACCCCATCAGAATTCCTTATAACTCCTCCACAACCAGCCGGACCGGGATTGCCATGACAGGATCCATCACAATTAAGTTTGAAAAACTGTCTAGGCGGTGGGATCCAAGAAATAGATAACATGATACTTTTTGAAAAAAAACTTAGGATAAGCAAGGACATCCATTGGAAACGGTTTAAGAAAAAAAGTAGCTTTTTGCAAAAGATCATATTCAGAGGGAGAAGCATTGTTAAAAAGGGATTCATTTCTAGCAAACCAAATTTGCCAAAGAATAAAAGTAAACCAACTGGTAGAATGAATCCATTTAGAACCTAAAGGAAGAAAATAGCCCGATATATTCAAGGTTCTGATAAGTAAAGTAAGGTGCACATGAGAAGAATCCCAATATAAAGGGAAGTGTTTTCTGAATATATGGTATAAAGGACAGACATTGATTAAATGGTTAATATCTTCAACATGGTTACAGACATGACAATTGGCTGTAGGGATAATGCTTCTTTCATGAAGGAAGCAGGCAGTGGGTAACCTATGTCTTGCTAAAAGCCATATGAAAAATTTAATTTTCTGAGGGGATTTTATCTTCCAGATAAGATGCCATGGGAGAATAGGTCTATAAATTTGTGCAGAGTTATCAATCAAGTGCCTATAAAGAGAAGCTGTACTGAAAGTACCCTCTTTATTTAGAGACCAGATTCTTCTATCATCAACAGGATTCCAAGGAATGGGAATACCAATAATCTGTTCAATCACAATATTTGGCAAATATTGGATTGCAGTATTTAAGTTCCAGCATTTCCTATCCCAGTCAATTAAGGTATTAACTTTGATATTAAACAGAGAAGGTGGAGGAATATCAGTTATAAGATCTTTGATAGGAACACTACCTAGCCAAATATCATTCCAAAAATTAATTTGAGTGCCATTCCCAATCAACCATTTTAGATTATTCTTAATAAAATGGATACATTTAAACAAACCAACCCAGAAAGGAGAGCAACCAGCCTTCTTTGTAGCAGAAAGAATGTCAGAGTCAGGAAAATATTTATCTTTTAAAAGCAAAGCCCATAAGACTATTTGGATTTTTAAATATTTTCCAAACATTTTTAGCAATTAAGGCTTGGTTAAATTCAAATAGAGAATGAATGTTCAGTCCACCAAGATCAAAAGGTAATGCACAATCTTTCCATTTAACATAAGGAGTGCTATCCTTGTCTTTCATATGATTCCAAAGAAATTTCCTCATTAAAGTGTTAATATTCTTAATAATATTCTTAGGAAGCATGAAAACCGACATGGTGTAAATAGGAATGGAGGACAGAACAGCTTTAATGAGAGTTAAACGACCTACAAAAGAGAGAAATTTGTTATGCCAGTTGTTAACAAGGGAGTTGATTCTAAAGACTAGATTTTGGAAAGTAGATATTAGTGCTCTTCCTTTAAAAACAGGTAAACCAAGATATTTGTCCAAAATAGTAGTAAGAGGAATATTGAAAAATTGAGAGACCTGTAACCTGGTATCCTGATCAGTGTTGGGAGAAAAGATAATTGAGCACTTGGAATAGTTAATGGTTTGACCAGAAGCATTGCAAAAAGCATGAAGAGATGATTTTAAAGAAGATAAACTTAAGGGGTCTATCCTAGAGAAAATGTAACAATCATCTGCATAGCATAGACTTGGAATTTGAGGGCCATTTCTTGATGTTTTTAAAGCCTTTAATGAGTTATTCTGAATAGCTTTTTGTAAGGCTTTATTTAAAAAATCTGAACATAGTATGAAAATATAAGGAGATAACGGATCTCCATGTCTTAAACCTCTTGAAGGTTTAATAATTTCCGAGAATTCATTATTTAAAAGAATTCTGAAAGAGGCAGTAGTAATACATTCCATAAAATAACCAATCCAATTAGAAGGGAAGTTATAGGCCTTTAAGCAGTTTTCTATAAATTTCCATTCCAGTTTATCATATGCCTTGGCACAGTCAAGCTTTAAAGCTAAATAGCTAGTTATTCATTTTTTCTTTTTATGTATTGAGTGAACTAATTCATGAGCCATTATAGTATTGTCAGAAATGATTCTATTAGGAATGAAAACAGATTGGAAGGGAGTTATAAGTTTTGAAATGAAAACCTTAATTCTTTGAGTGATAATAGAAGTTATAATCTTATCAATAGTATTACAAAGACTTATCGGTCTATAGTGAGAGATTTCTGTAGGATCTGATTTTTTGGGGATTAAAACAATAAAAGTCTCATTGAGTTTTTTAAGAAGATGACCATAATGGAAAAAACTCTTAACCAAAGATATAAAAGAAGGGCCAACAGAATCCCAGTAAGATTTAAAAAAATTCGTATTAAGGCCATCTGGACCAGGAGATTTGTTAGGGCCCATTTTCCAGATAATGTTTTTAATTTCTCTTTCAGAGATAGGCTTATTTAAGAAAATAATGTCTTGATCTGTTAGATGAGGGATGTCTAAACTTTGAAAGTTATAGGCAGAAGGGTTAGATGATGCAAAAAGATGTTCATAATGGTCAAAGAAGGCTTGTTTTATGTTATCAGTATCAGTTACCCAATTATCGTTCACTTTAAGGGCTTGAATAAAGTTGTTTCGCCTTTTTTGTTTCACTTTAGAATGGAAATACATAGTATTTGCATCATTTTCTGTAATAAATTTGTCTTTTGCCCTTTGCACCCAATATATTTTATTCAGTTTTTCAAGTTGTTTTATATTCTTGATGACTTCCTGTTCCTCATTAATTAAAGAAGGATTTGAGGGACTTAGATTAAAAGCAGATTGAATATCTTTTAGTTTAACTTTCAGGGTATTGATTTATGTATTTAAGTTACCAAAGACATGTTTTTGCCAATCTTTAGACTTATGAGCTAATTTCAAAGATTTCCTAGCAAAATCAAATCCAAAGGAGCCAATTTTACTTTCAGACCATATTGAATCAACAATGTCCTTATAGTCATTTCTGTCCACCCATTGGTTTTCAAACCTAAAACGTCTCTTATTGAGCTTAGTAATAGGGTTTGTATCAATTAAAAGGCATGCATGATCTGAGTGAACTGAAGGAATGACTTGAACTACAGTTTTATGAAAACTTTGAAGCCAATCATTATTACCAAGAGCTCTATCTAGTCTCCTTCTTATATGGTCATCTCCTGGGTGTTTATTATTCCAAGTATGACAAGTCCCGAGAAACCAAGGTCATAGAGTTCACTATCCATTAAACATTGATTAAATCTAAGCATGGAACGAAAAGGGATATTAAATTTACTAACTTGTTCATAAGGCTCTAAAATGCAGTTAACATCACCTACCACTAACCAGGGACCAGTAATAGAGGAAGATAGAGAATTTAGTTGGCCCCATACCTGGTTATGAAGGTGAGGCTGTGGATATTGATAAACTGCAGTCAAGGTGAAGGGAGGTTCTGAAGCAAGAGCATGAAATTGAGCAGTTATCATACGTGAAGAGGTTGCATGGCTATGAACACAAATAGTATTCGGATCCCAAAGTAACCGGATTCCACCAGAATATCCAATTGGATTGGCAACTATCTTACCATGAAGAGGAATTTGAGAGATAATTCTGTTAACTCTAGAGTTGGAGACCTTAGTTTCCATGAGGACTAGGATATGGGGAGAGTATCTATGGACTAAACCACTCAGTTCAGGCAGGAACTCAGCCTTTCCCGCTCCTCTAACATTCCAAACAAGAACTCTCATGAATGCAGGGGTTACAGGTTGGGGAGGAGTTTCTGGGCGAGTTCGGTTTGGGAGATTCATCACTACAGCATAGGCGTTTGGCCTCATGCTAAGAGGGTTGGGAAAACGTGACTTGTTTTCCCTTACAAACATTTTGAGAAGGTAAAGATATTCTCGCACAGGAAGGAGGAGGTCTCTGATTGCCTCTACGCTTAAATGGACCATTGGTGCCTGAACTGGAACTGCATATAGATGAGGACGGTAATGACGAGATTGGAAGATGTACTCTCCTGGGCCTGAGGAGAGCATTCTGTCTCGATTGGGAGGGTTGGGGGCTATATTTTCTGGGAGGTTTAGGTTTACGTTTTGGCCTTGTTGGAGGTTCAGGTTTTGGAGTAGTTGTCGGAGTTGGGAAGGTGAGTGGCTCAAAGCCTGGAGGAACATCTGAAATGTCAAGATTGGCACTTCTGGTGGGATCGGAATTGGAGGAGGGCGAGTTGGTAAGGTCTGAGCAGATGATGACCTTGGAAGAGGAGTTGTCATTCTCGGAGGAGGGTTGTTTAAGTCGAGTGGAGGGGCAGAATTGCTTCTGGGGCGGATGTTTTGGGGGGAGGACATCTTGGGCAGTTGATAACAGGGGAAGAGATTCTGGGCAAGGATGGATAGGAATAGAAGTAGTGGAAGAGATATCCACTGAATTTATAAGAGAAGTAGGATTAGGAGCCTTTGCATGGCAATCGTCATCGTCAAGATGATGATCAAGAGGCAGGTTAAGTGTCAAAGAAGCAGGAGGGTCATTGGAACGTGTCGACTGCATTGATAGGTTGGCTTCCAGGTGTGAGGAGGGATTGGTTGAAGACAGGTCGGTTGGGTTTTCCAAGCCAGACGTGGGCGGCGTGGTGATGATGGCTTGAAGCTCAGTGGAGGTACCTGCAGAATTGGGGATTTCGAGAGTGGAAGATGAAAAGGTTAGAGACGTCTGAGGAGCAAAAGGTGGGTTTTTGCCTTCGATCATATCTTTGGGTTGAAAATTTTTTGATCCTGTCAGATTATTGTCTTGGGGTGGAGCAGTAGATGAGTCATGGGCTAGGTTTTGGGCCAGTTGAGCACTAGTTATATTCTCATTACTTTGGGCTGGGATTTGGGCTGTAGAAAGAGGTTTATTATCAGATCCTATAATTTTATCATGGGCTATTTCCCTCTTTAAGTCTAAATGTGAAACCTTTAGCAGATTTTTTTCTTCCAAAACACGTGTTCTTTAGTAGGTAAAACAGGTTGATTAATCATACCTTTAAAAGCGGCAATTTTTATCTTATTATGAGTTTGGAAATTCAAAGGCGGTGTTGGAGGGATCTTACCGGCGGAGGAGGAGGAATTCCCGGAATTATTGTCTTTCTTTTTCCGATTACCTTTTTGGGATACCACTTGTCAGGATTCATCATCATGATTAGGATTCGATGAGGATGCTTCCTTATTGCTGGAACTGTCTCCTGTATGTTGCTGAGTTGGGCTTTGAACTTTCTGGTGTCGCTGCTCTGTTTCATTATCTTGGCCAGGATTCTTAACATCATCTTTATATCCTCTGCTCGAACAGTCCAGATGATTATAACCACCTCACTTTGAACAAAGTGGAACCGATACTTCATAATGAACATCTTGAAGAAAAGAACCAATCTTGATCGTACTTGGTAAAGGATTTTTACAATTAACCTCAAGGCAAATTCGAGCATATCTTCCTCTTGATGTGTTTCCTGTATGAACATCAATTTTAATCGGTGTACCTATCATGCTCCTAATTTTGAAAAGAAGCGTTGGATCATAGTATTCAATTGGAAGTTGAGGAAGCTGAATCCATATAGCCATCTTGGAAAGGCCTGCGTTTGAAGGTTTGAAATTTGGTTGCCATCGTTGAACCTGAAGATAGTGATTATACAAAAACCATGGACCTCCTGCAAGAACTGAAAGGAAATCATCTTTTGATGAGAATTTGATAAGCAGCTGAAACCCAGATCAATAATTTGGAAAGGGTTAGAGATGTTCCACAGTTTTTGGAGTTTTGGTTCCAATCTCACAAAAGACAGGGATGTCCAATAAGCTTGATGAGAAGTGTATTCTTCCAGGGTTGAGAGATTCTCATTTTTTCTTCCATTGAAATTACAAGAAAAGGGATAAATAGATCCTCTTGGTTCTGGTCTTCCACGAAGGAAAGTTCTGACTCGAAGGAAAGATTATCAATCCAAGACTAAAAATAGATATGCTGAGATTGTTTCATCAGCTTTTCTTTATATGAAAAGCTGTTAGCTTTTTCATCAGATAACTTTGAATTGAAAGTCTGATTCTGAGAAGTTGATTCCTGGGTTGATTTGGGTTGTTCCATGGGAGCGGAGAAAAAAGAATTAGGAGAAGCAATAGGAGGAGGAGAAGGAGGGGGAGGCGGAGGCGGGGATGGGGGATTAGGAGGGAGAGAATTCATAGGGAGAGCCTGTCTATTCTTTAGGTTGCTGCAGCAGCTGGTATGCTCTTTTTTGGCAACATATATATGGTAGGTTTAGTAGCAAATTTTTCGTTATATATTCTAGCTTGACGCCTTGACCTGAAGCATTCTCTTTGGTAGAGAGGTAAAAACAACGGCTGACTTCACCAATTTTTTCTCAAGCAATTGTAATCTGGCTTAGGTAGTTTTCAATTCAAGTCCCAAAAGCAAATTAAGCTTTAAGCTTTTAAGATTTCAAGATGTCGTCATCGAAGATGTTGAAGGTGGCAGACGGTGTTGAAAAGATTGCTGGCAATTGGTGTAATAGCAAGGAAATGTTCTGGATTGATGTATTTACATTTGCGGTTTTGCTATAACGTGACCACAAGGAGCATAATTAAGAATGCAGTCCAAAAACATCAATACTTTGATAGAGTACTTAAGTTTGTCTCATTGTAATAAGGTAAATTCATGTGATCTTTTGGAATGGATGTTATCTACTGGCTCCTTAGCTTCTCTCAAGCAAATTAGTCCCAAAAGATCGATGCTTATACTGAAGAATAAAGAGAGGAATTATTGCGCCGTGGTTGTATGCTTGCTGATGTTGAAGCTTTCATTTGTTGATAATTTCTTAAACTTCTTGGTTTCCTATAGTAATATGCAATGATATTGTTATCACTTGTCTATACAAATATACTAAATTCCTAGTACTATCATATGCTTTAACTTTAACACTAGTGCTTGGAGAATATGGATTAGGATCAGCTTCTTGCTTTTCATATACCAGTGAAGCTTTGACTTTAAAAAATCTTTCTCATTCTCTTTTAAGAAGAAAAAAAAAGAGTATTTCTCACATCAAATATCCTCTGAAAAGAAGTGAATTTTTCACCGACTAAATTTTTAAACGTAACAAACATGAGTTATATTTTGATATATTTCGTGTAGTTTTTCGACTCATAAGTGGGTTCAAAGGCTGACAAGTACATACCTTTTTCAGAATTAATTAAATTTTTAATATTTCAATTTAGTCTTTAAAGACATACGTGTCACCCTTCTAAATCCGCACAGTCAAATCTAATTGTAAAACATAGAAATAAAAAAAAAGTCAACCATATGAAATTAGAAAAGAAAAAGAAAGAGTAGAATGGAAATTAGGAATTAAGAATGAGGGCAAAAGAGTAAGAAAAGAAAGTCAAACTAAAACTGAAAGAGAAAGAAGAAGTGGAGAGAAAAAGAAAGTTTGGTCATCTAGTATTAAACAAGTAAACAACTCAATGACTCATCATCCACTTTTCCACTCTCTCACTTTAATTATACTTATTAATTTCCATTATTAATCTTAATTAATCCCTCTCTAAACCCCTGATTTTTCTCTCCTCCATACTAACCCAAACACAGCAGTTTCATTTTTTTCCCCTCATGCTTTCTGTGTATATATATAAAATAACATGTCTCGTTCTTAACTTAATTGACCAATTTCCCCTTCTTTCTCCCCTTTTTTCTTCGCTGTAGGGTTTCAAGTTTTGAATAAAATCGAGTGATCAAGGCCTGACGACGAGCAGCAGCAGCAAAAGGTAAAGTCTTTCTCCTTTCTTCGGTTTTTATCTTTTTTCTTATTTGGTAAGTCAGCTGATTGCTTTGATCATCGTTGATTTTCTCAGTAATTTGTTCTTCTTTTAATGATTTCATGTAGTTTATGTGTTTTTCTTATGGAATTGGTAAAGAAAGTTTCTTTCTTTTGCTTTTGCCTTTTTTGTTGAAATTGAGTTGGTTATGGTTTTGATTCTTGTGAATTAGTTCAAATTAAGGCGGTAGGATTGCTTTCTGTAATAGTTTCCCGTAGGCGTATATATACGGATTTTTATACATGAACTGCTTACTATGCATGTATGATGTATTCATATACGTATATATATGTATTTATTATCTTATATGACAAATAAATTTGTTACCTTGAGAGTGCTATCAACTCTTCTAGTTAGTGACTAATCAGTATGTTTTTGTTCTGGAGTTTTGTTGTGTGATACTTGAAATGATTTGAATCGATTCCGTGTTGTTTTAGAACACTTTAGAGGGATTTTTAGCTTGTTTTGATCATGGCTGTCGCTTTACCATAATTTACAAGCAAACTGCTTTAATGGGATTCTATGATCATAGGTGCCCTTTCCTTATCCGCTGTGTATGTTTAGCTTGTCCCAATTTTGATCCCTTGTCGTAGCTATAGCCAACAATTGCTAAACAAAGAAACATGTTTTTTTTTTTTTTTTCGTTTGGACAAGTAACAAAGAAACATACTTCACATAGCATTAATAGTAACTTTGACAACCGACAGTGAAGAAAGTCCTCTTTACACACATCACTGGCTTTTAGAACTGATTTCTGTGATCAATATAATTAATAGGACATCGTCTTGATTTTCCGCCACTCGTCGAAGATACTTTCTACTGTGCAGTATGAATTATTAGTTGAAAGTTTGAAATAGTATTTATTTTGGTAGTTTGATTGAGAATTTGAAATTGTATAAGTTTGGTGGCCATCAAGAATGAAAGTTATTTGTATTATGAATTTTTGGGGTTCTGGAAATCTATTTTTTGTGCTTTCAGTGTTTTTCATTCAGTATACTACTTTCTGGTTATTTACTTGTTAAAAATGTTTTCTACTTGCAGTTGTTTTCTATCAGTTTATGTTTTCCCTCTGGGTTCTCTATAAAATCATTAACGGTTTCTTTATTGTTTGGCACTAGAAGTGGTAGCATCATATAGAGCAGTATGGATCAGCAAGGCCATGGGCAGAACTCTGCTATGGGCACAGTTGGGAGTGCAGGATCGGTTCCATATGCTGTAACTACTTATCAACCTAATCAGATGATGGGATCCTCTGCTCCTGGCTCAATCCAATCCCCTAACCAGCCTGCAGGTCTCCCTGCCTCATCAGCTCAGCTGACACACCAACTTGCTTATCAGCACATCCAACAACAACAGCAACAGCAATTGCAACAACAACTCCAGAGATTCTGGGAAAATCAGTATCAAGAAATCGAGCAGACAACTGATTTTAAGAATCATAGCTTACCTCTGGCCAGGATTAAGAAGATTATGAAGGCAGATGAGGATGTGAGGATGATTTCAGCCGAAGCTCCAGTAGTATTTGCTAGAGCCTGTGAGATGTTCATTCTAGAGTTGACACTGAGGTCGTGGAATCACACCGAGGAAAATAAGAGGAGGACACTGCAGAAGAATGATATTGCAGCAGCAATTACCAGGACTGATATATTTGATTTCCTGGTTGATATCGTCCCTAGAGAGGATTTAAAAGATGAGGTACTTGCGTCGGTTCCCAGGGTTGGAGGTCCGACCGATGGTCTTCCCTACTATTATATGCCACCACAGCTTGCTCCTCAGGTTGGTGCCCCAGGTATGACAGTTGGTAAGCCTGTGATGGATCATGCCCTTTACGGCCAACAGTCTCGCCCTTATGGTGGTCAGCAGATGTGGCCTTCTCAACAGCAGCAGCCACCTTCAGATTCTTGAATGGGGTGCTAAGCGATACTTAAAAGCTTAAAGGAGAATGCAAGCATATCAATTATCATACATAGTTTGTGATTTTAGTCTACAAAATATTAATGCATTTCTGCTGCATTAGAAATCTATAGACAGTATAACAGTTAAAAGATGCTTGTTATTATAGGGCCCATAGTTCTTTTTCCTTCTCATTCACATTGAGCTTGTGGAACTCAGGTGCTGTAAAGAATTGGAATTTCATGGCCTTTTATTTATATGTAAATATGAAGGTCTATGGTTGTCTCATGTTATTCTCCTAGCCATAACGTAATCTTTCAGCCTGCTATACGCTTATCACAATTCACAAATGTCAAGTCCGAAGCATTAAGTGAAGAAGAAAGATGTTCTTTTTCCGATGAAATTGGAAGCATTCATTATCATTCACCCATTTTAATGATGCCATTTCAAGAGCAGTCTTAATCTTCCCCTGCCATTTTTCATAAAATTGATCATGTTAAAGCTATGATTAGGGTTAGTATCTGAATTGGGCTTTTGATTCTGTTCTTTCTTACTTGTTTTAGTATTCTTTTTCCAAGTTACTAGGTTTTTCAAGCTCTTTTACCCATGCAGAAGATTTTCCTGCGTCATATTTTGAATAAATAAAAAAAGAAGGGCGACGAGAAAAGGGAAATAAATAAGCCCTGCATTACTTTCCAGCAAGTGCTGATGCAAAATGCCAAAGCCGGTGACTAGGAACACAAACGTCTCTCATTTGCATATACACAAGCACTCATGCAAAGAATGGGAATCCATTCAGGTAAGAAGTTGAAAACCAAATATATAGAAGGAAACAAGGCCACTTAAATAGATAAGAAAAGCCAATTTAATCAGTTAACTGTTCAAATATACACTATGCTTTTATCAACATTGCATGGCAACCAAGCATTTTATTGATGAAGCAGTCTGTTGGGTGGGGGTGGGATGTGTGTAAGTAATCAAGATGCTGGACAAATATCCTCCAAACTACAAAAACAGTTGGAAAATGTTAGATTCAAATTTATTAGTCGCTTTATGTTCATTGAGATCATAAGAGACTTACCTTTGTCCCAAACATTCAATGATATCGGTGGTGAGGGTTGACCTTTTCTTATGCTCAAATGCGCGAGATGCAGCTTTCCTCAATAAGGCAGATGCCGCAATGCAGCCCAAAACAGTTGGATTTTTTGAACTGTAATAATGGCCATGTCACTGAAGAATGATAATGAGTTAGATAGGGATATGAGACAAATTTTTGCTAGTAATACCTGATAATTGGTTTGCCATCAGAGGCCAAAATATGTTCACGAGCCCATGACAAAAATACCGCAACACTGACATAAAAACCAAAATGAGGAGGAAAATCATATTATTCTTAGCTCTTGAAAGCTGAATGTGCAAGAAAAGCAAGAAGGGTATACATGAACAATTGAAGAAAAATGACTTTCAACCAACAAATTTGAAATCAAAGTTCTATTGGATCAAATACCTCCCGGAAAGTATGTCACCTTGCCCACCACAGCGCCGTGGGGATCCATAAATGCCCACCGATTGGACTGCATATAACAAAGAAGTGCAGAATTAAATAGTTTCACAATTTTCAAATGCAAAGAAAATATATATTGGCGCTTCAAAAATTATAGAAAGCTTAACAAAAAAAAAAAAAAACAAGCACACACACACACACACACACACAAGTATATCATCAAATGATAATACTCTTCGCATAAAGTTTGGAATGCAAGAGAAACTTCAGAGGGTTTTGGGTAGCTAGATAGAAGTTACAAGTAAAACAATGAATAAATGTTGTAGAATCACAAAAATTAATACAGTTAGCTAGCTTTCAACAGGTTCCATACCTATTTCACCATCACTAATGAGGTCGGATTTTCCTTTCCTTAAGATAGTTACACCACCAATTCTGACATAAAGGCACTTTATAATTAGATAATTTTCTTGATAGAGCAACAGATCCAAATGGATGAGGTTATATACTAGGGAATTAGTGAACTTGCAAAAGAAATATACCTTTTGGAAAGAGAGAGCACTTCCCCAGAAGCATCCTGATCGTTTATGTCACAACCTAGAACTTTCTGAACAAGGCGCTTGTATTCGTTCACATTTGGAGTTAAGACTGCTAAGGGATAGCCACTAACAAGGTCAACACTATTGGTTACAAGGAAGAGACCATCCTAAAAAATTCCACATAACACACAAAAAAATCAATTGTAAATGCCACTGACATCAACAGAAAGTAAAGAACAGAAACTGCATCTGAAGCATCAATCTTCGGCACACAATAAATATATGCTTGTAGTTACTGACTACATACCGCATCTACAACCATCGGAACATTTGATTGTCTCGCATGCTTCATGATTTGGCTCACACATTCCTGAACATGATTTGCAAGGGTTAGAATAGTTGCATATGTTTTATGGAAGGGAAGAATAATTTTGCCTCAGGGAGAATTAAGGAAAGATTGATAATCACAATGGATAGATAAATAATTAAATTGAGGAAAGCGCACCAGAAGAAATGGGTCCCTTCCAAGGCCTGGACCAATGACCAGACAATCAAATCTTTCCATCCATTTACCAAACTCAGCAAGAATCTTCTTTGAGATGTGTCGTCTTCCCTCATCATCTACATCACTTTGTCACCAACAAAGGATACCAGTCAGAAACCAAGGCAATGGTTATTGAAAGGAAAATTTGAAGAGGGATAGAGACCACCTAATACTATATGACTCTTTGAAAATAGGATGCACAATTAATTCAGGACTATAGCTTTTTATGACCATTGCAGCACCTTCTGTACAGAAAACATGTGACAAATCTGCACCCTGCAAGGAGAAGAATACCATTCACATTCAATCAAACAATGAGTCATTATTGTATAACAACAGACTAATTACTCTCCATAAGGAATTACAATAAAGGTACAATCTTTGAATAGAATTAGATAAAAGCCTGCAAAAAAGTCAAGAAAAAAAGGAGTAAAATCTAACAAGTTTCAAAGCTGAAATAGCAGCAAAGTAAGGCGCGCCAGTGTATTCACGACACCCTCCAATAACAGCTATCTTCCCTGATAAAACAGAAATCGGATTCCCATATCAAATTCAATTGAGTAAACAAAACAAACCGAGCATTACATAAATACCATATTCATCATTCTTAAAACCTCCAATAACTTCAACCTCAATCCTTAAAAAGAAGCAAGAACTAACAACAACTAAACCAGCAGCTTGAGGGCTCTTACCAGCTTGGCCTTTATACTTAGTTGGATCAAGGGATGGAGTAATTGCCCTCAAAACCTTCTCAGCATCAGCCTCTAAAGAAGCTCCTCCACTAAAGCATTTCACTCCTTCCATTCTCGTCTGATGAGTGTTATCAGTATACCCTCCAAGCGACCTTATCAAAAAATGCTGCCTCCTTAAAACAGCTGATGAAGCTAATGAAGAAAACCCAGAATTTATTCCATGCTTAACAAACATCAGCAATCAATCAAAGCAACAATTCTTCTTCAACTGAACCACAACAATAAAAGATAATAATCAACTAACTATAAAAACAAGGAAATTTGACAATGATTCCAATTTACAAATTGCTCATCCTGAATTTGAACAAGATTCTAAACCTGGGAACATTTCTTCTAACAAAATAATTAAAACTAGTACCTCAAGAAGAGATGAAAACGAATCAGCTGTTCGGCTTCTGCTACCACCGCTTCCTGCTTGCAAATTTTTCCTTTTTTGGGTTTTTTGACACGTCATATTGACTGGCCCATTAAAATGTCAACATATCTACTAACTGCAACATAAACGATGACGTTTTCTTTTTGGCAATACATAAACGATGCCGTTTAGTGTGAAGAAAAATTAAAGCAAGCCTATTTAGGTTAGATGGCGCAGATTGCAGAGCAGAAACAGAGAGGGAGAAGGAGAAGAATGAAGGAAAGAGTAAGGTCCAACTTGGTGAGATCAGTCATAGTGGTAGTCGGATCCTTGGCATTCGGGTACTTGACCCTACAACTCGGGTTCAAGCCTTTTCTTCAAAAAGCTCAAGAATTTGAAGCTCGTCAGCAACCTTCTCAATCTTCTTCTACTTCTGAAGAACAAGAAACCCCAACTCAACACTCATAAAACCCAGGTATCATTTTCATTTTTTTGAAGAGAAAGTTAAGATTTTTGTATGGGTTTATCATTTTTTATTTTCTGTTTTTTGGTATGCAATCTCAACTTTAAATTAAGTTTGCAGTTTTCATAAAATCATTAATACAAAGATACAATCGTGTTTTAGAAAAGATAATTATCTATCAATTATTATACTTTTAATTTTTTTGGGGTATGTACTTCTTAATTATGCAAAATATTTATATATTCATCAATGAGAGTTGATCAGAATAGTTAAAAATTGAACTTGTACTGTAAGGCACTTAGCTTCAAACTCTCATTAGGCCTCTTTGAACTTTGTGCATTCTTCATTAGGCGATGTTTGGTTGAATTTCCTGTTTAATTAAGGACAAAGAAAGGTTGTTGCTTTATTTGGTGAGGAAATGTTATTGTTTGGCATTTGAATCTGAATGCATGAAAGGCGCCTTTTATGCTATGCGCAGAAACCTCTTAGTTTTTGTCCGTTGTCCCGCAACTACACAGAGAGATGGGAAGCACAAGCAAAGATCTTCTACGCTTCGAGCACAATACTTCCTCTACTTCGCCCTTAGGTAACTTAAGCCTTATTTTGTTTGTCTCAAATGTTTAATTTCTGCTAACTTTATTTTCTATCCATTGAAATCTCAATAACTGATGGTTTTTTGTCTATGGGGTTTTTACTTGTACAAACAGAATCTGCACTTCTTGTTTGTAACAAAAAGGATTCATCTTCTGAATGCCATAAATTTGATCCTGCCAAGAAACCCACCATCACTCCTGTTCCTAGAAGCCAAGGTAAACTAGATATACAAATTTCTGGGTAGTTGTTTAAAGAATCTGAAACTGATGGCATGTAATTTTGGGGAAATGGAATTTTGATCATTAATTTGAGCCTTGAGTTACTTGAGAAGTGTAAAAACTAGTACTACTTCTATCGAACTTTTTAATATTCTATTTTGGTGTTTTGAATGTGAAGCATAATTTTCAAATGCTGAAACTACAAGAGGTCTAACATATAAGGGAAAAGCTTTCTTGGGGTATTGGTAGCTATTGCTGAGTGCTGTAACCTTCTTATTGCATATTCTGCAGTTTTGGGAAAAGTGAAAGATTTCTTGGGAATCATGGCAGAAGCTAATAAAAGGCTAGAGCTTGATGCAAAGGTTTAGTTTTGTATCTTTGGTTAAAACTTAAATGTTGGTCACTATATATACTCTCTCAATTTCTAATGCATCTTTTATTCATCATAATGTAGAACAATTCTCAAGCATATGACATTGAAATGCTCAATGGAAATGAATCTGAAGTTATTGAAATGGTAAAATTGTGATTGGACTTGCTCTCTTGAATTTTTGAAAATCATTTTCCTTTTTGGTCTTACATGAGGAGGAGGGGGAGGGAGTGGGGTTCAAACTTCAAACCCTACTCCTTTCGTGAACTCCCTAATCTTGTGATCTATGAGTTTGTTATAATTTTTGCTTGCATATTGTACAACAGGATTTGATGTTGGGTGTGACTGATCTTCACACTCCTGAGGCTCTTGCCGCTGCTGAATCTGCAATTGCTGGTAATCAACCAGCAATTCCCTTGGCCGGTAGTAGTAGTGAATCAGAATCAGATGATAGCAGCGAAGATAGTGATTATAATGAGGAAAGCAATAATGATGGTTGTGATGATAATGAAACATCCTCTCATAGTAAACTTGATGCATCAAGAAAGAATCGATCAAAAAAGCGGCCAAGGATAGTTGAGCTCTCTTGAAAACCATTTTCTTTGGTTTAAAGAAGTTGGATAAGCAGTAATTTTCATTATTAGAGCTTGCAGAATATACTTGGGGAATGGAAAGTGTTGTCATTGTATTTTAGTGTTCTGTTGGCTTAAGATGAGGCATTGAGGTGTATGGTATAATTGTGTTGCGAATTTTGATCATCGTCTATAATGGGAAAACGTGGATAATTTCATTCATAATGGAAAGAAATGCTTTTTTAACCCCTTTTTTTCCCTTTGAACTCATTGGCAAATTTCATGTTGATTTTCAAAGTCATTTATACTGTGGTGGATGATTTGTGTGAATCAGGATTTCTTTCTGTTGACAATGTTGCTCCTAAGACTTTTCTTGCTGTTGACATTGGAACTCATTACTTTGCTTTTGAATTATTTATAGTATATGGTTTAATATTCCCCCTCAAGTAGAAAATGGAAATGTGAAACTGCCATGACTTTTTTGATAGGCAATTGATGTTCCCCGCACACATGCTGGATTGTATGCTTGATACTATTTCAGGATTAGAAAATTAACATTCCATTCCTTTTGAGGCTAACCAACTAGGAAAGACTCTTCGGATAAGGCCTCTCCCACTCTTTACATCACAAAAAGGCAAAACGGAAGACCTCTTTTTGCCTCAGACATGAATCCATTAGTCAATCATTTCATCATTCTGTCAGCCATAGCCCATAGCATAAGATGTTGCAGCCAGTTAATGTTTGGTTAACCTATATATCAGTATTGTCACTGAGAATTCATTGCTAATATTTGATTGGCCAAGATGGCACTTTGAGCTTCACAGGCCTACATGCCAGTAGTGGGTTGGACTTGAGTCATCAGAATCATCACCACCAAGGAGTATGAAATTTGCCAATTTCAACTTTAATAACTTATAGTCAACTTTGTTTAGCTAAGTAGTATTATTAAATTGTTTGCTATAATCAAGATTATGATAGACGGGGCTAATTAATGGCTAAATAGGTTTATACTTCAGATAGTGGGAAAGGCAGGCAGAGGTTCAAGTCTCATGTTGCTTGCCTTTTACACATTGCGTGTCTTGGCCAATTAAATCAAACAAAGATGATGCCAAACAAATTCAGCCAGCAACTAATTTCTGGTTTTGCATGGAAATTTAATACGATACTATAAACATAGAAGACATGAAGGAATCTTCCGAAAACTACACTTGATCAAAAGGGATAGAATAAATTGAATGATACAATAAGGAATTCGTTTCCCTACTAAACCTACCATTCTAAGTATAGTAGTAATAATATATATGATTTCAAAGTGTATAACTCAAGTTATCTCTTTACTCTTCCGTCACGTTCATTCTAAGAATCCCATTTCGAAATCTCCAAAACGAAGGTTTCAAGTTCCTACTCGTCTTGTCTTTGGAAACCTCCCTCCTGTTTCGTTGTTACAAAGTTATTATGTGTTCATGTGATTAAAATTACCGGGAAACTTTCAAAGGATCTGGTTTAGGAGGGAAAATTAAGGATGCCATTAAATTACTATGGAAAACACAGTCTAGGAGACATAAACAAAAGGTTGGGGCATTGCAAAATGGGCTTAATGTCTGAAGATTGCTGTTAAGTTATTTTGTTTATGGGCTTGTGTATTCATTCTGTCCCCAGACAAGAGTCATGTGACATTCCTTGGATTTCTTAATTAACTCTCGACTGATTCTTTTTCATTTTTTCCTTCAAATCAAAGGCAGACCCATCACAAAATGACAAGAATGATTAATTTTCTATATGATCTTCTAACTATTCTTAGTAATTCAGACTAATCTTGGGAATCATTATATCGTTGCTGTCTTAATTATAATTCCAATAATAATTGATTCTTAGAAAAGATACCATCTAATCTAAGTTTAAATGTACTGCCCAAAAAAAAAATCTAAGTTTAAATGTAGTACCATTATTATACAAAATAATTAAAAGGGGGTTCTGAGAAGCATTGAATGATGTAGTTGAGTTTGGTGCTCTTGTTGGGGTAATGGCCTTCCCTACTCTTTGGTCTAAAAAGTTTAAAAGGTCAAATATTTGAAGGTCCCTCAAATCATAATTCTTCCCATCCTTGAAAAGCACACACACTCTCAATAAAGGGATTCAAATTCAATCACTTTGGCCACCATCCCAACTTTTGTCATTTTGGCAATGACTCTTGAGTATGGATAACTATTGCACCCTAGGTTGCTTTCAATTTCAACACTGTTTGATTAGTTTTTCTCTCGTTTTATCATACATGCTAAGTTGAGTGGAAGGAATTTGATACTCTTTAATAAGATCTCTGATTTGAATTAATCTTCTAAACGAAAAAAAAATAGACATTAAAACTTCCTCTATCTGGATTCAACAAGATTCAACTCTAAAACATTCGAAATCTAATATGACTACTAAATACTACTATATGATATTCATTTAAAAAAGTTTCTCCCTTTTTTTTTTTTTCTATCTGCATTTAATTTTATAGGAATCTTATTGGGTGGAAGATCTAAGACCACAAAGACTTATCACAAACCAAGTAAGCCAGTAATTAAAGTTTGAAAAAGACCTTATCCATGATATTGAAATGTGAAAAGAAGCTGATTTATTTGGAGGCGAGCTCAAGGTTTGATCAAATAGAATTTTCTAATTCTTGCAAATAATAATGCTCATGATTTTAATTTTTGAGTGGCCGGTGGATTTTCAATTTCCTTATATTGACTAAAAATTATAAAAATTAGATTGCCCTAACATCACGGGGAATTGAAAGTACCAAGAAATTAAAGAGTACCACTACTAGTAATAAAAAAAATTTTAGATAATAGTTTTTCACCAAACAAAAAATTTAGATATTAGTGCTATAACTGCTGATAATAGTACTACTGCATTAGATTATAAAAATTGATAAAAGAATCATATATATTTTTCACATAAATGCATAATGATAAAAGAATTTATAATTATTCGTTTTAAATATTTTATATGTAACATATATACCTCCTCAATATATACAAATGTAAATCAATATATTATCTTTCTATATATTCAACAAGAAATTGATTTCTTTAGTTAATTTGTTTCGAATGGTAAGAATTTGTATCATTTTAAACAAAGTATTAAGTTGTTGTAAAAAAAAACAAAGTTGGGGCTTCTCGATTTCAAATTAGTCGAAGTGGTAAGCGGCTTGTTCCAGCTTAAGCAGATCCCAGATTCGAGACTATGCAGCTGCCTTTGTTGGAGACCTTGCGTACGCAGCTGCCCTTGTTGGGAGACTCACCCACCATGCCTTTGTTAGGAGACCTTGCGTATGCAGCTGCCCCTGTTGGGAGACTCACCTATCATAACCAGGTGCGCGACGCGGGTCAGATTCGGATTAGTCAGGGCTAAGCCCTGGGTACCGGATGAGATTAAAAAAAAGGTGAATGTGTTCCTTTGTAATCCAACAAAGGAATTTTTTTTTTTTTTAGAAAAAAAGGAAATTTTTTCTACTTTCTATATTGAAAATTTGAAATGAATATTTACGGGTGATCTTCCATTAATGTTAATTTAAATGTGTGAATTGTGATCTTTATGAGTGATTAATAGAAAGAACTAGCACCTGCAACGGCTCTTTAAAACCTTTATGTACCTTATTATTATAAGGCCTCTTCCAAAAACCCTATCATCTGTTTGCAATGGGAATTTAGGGTTTTTGGTTAGCCGTATGGAACTATAATTTGTAGAGATAAAAAAACAATGGAAACATGTTAAATGCTTGGTTTGAATTATTGCTCCAATAAGTCAAAACAATTCCACCATTTTTCATTAGATTTTCTTCGTGTGTTAAAGAGGCATTAATATAGGGAGGGTTCTAAATCATGTGTAACTTAGTAAACATTAACCAGACAAAGATTTACCAAACGAAAATTCCACACTCATCTTTTAAATCTTTGCTTTATCTTTGAAAACGTTGTTGAGTAATTGTCTGAGTATCTACTGTGATTAACCGATAATTATCATTGTCATGAACCAGCACCGTCACTTTCTTTCATTCTTCGTGAACTCCACGTACCAATTACAAGAATGAAATAAGCATGGGGAATTTTTTCTAGATTTTGTTTACATAAGTGTGTTATTCACGTGCTTGATTGAAAGACTGGGATTTGATCATATATCCGTTGCTGAAGCAGAAACCAATCAATCCCCCACCACGCCTCCCCACTAAAAACCACTTCAGAACATGAAAAAAGTGAACTTCCCTTTAGACCCAAAACTCTTTTCAAACCAATCCAATTTCTCTCTCTTGAAAAACTTCCAAGTTTTTTCTGTTTCTGATTCTTCCTGAACCTGAATTCAATCCATTTTTACCAGTAGTTTACTTACAAGTGATTGTTAATTACCATTATTATTCTATTCACCAAACTCAAATCTCCTTCTTCCTTTTTTTAATGTTTTCTCTCTCTCATATAAAGTGAAACTGAAAAGAGAGAAAAAGAAGAAAGTATATAACTCCACCACCATGAATGCTGCCTTGCTTCCTTGACACCCATTTTTTATTTTTCTGTTTGTAACCCATCATTCATAACTCAAAGCAATAACTGACCTACCAAGCAAAGAAGCCAAAAGTGAAAAAAATATGGTTCAACACCATTGGCCATGAATGCTGTTTTGCTTGAAAAGCACACCTCTTTATTCTTTACACCTGAGCCTTAGCCTTCCCCTTCTTTTTCTTGTTGTTCTTTGATACCCAGATTCCAAAATTTGAATTTTTTTATTTTGAAATTTTCTTTTGAAGTTTGAAATGTGTAAAGGTTCATCTCAACAAGACCATGAAACCATGCCCATCTTTGAAGTTTTTAGGAAAGTGAAGCGTTTGAAAGTCTTTGAGCCTTCTTTGGGGGTTCTTGGCTTCTTCCTTGTTGCCGTTTGTGTGATTTGTTGTTTCTTCTACTTGGATTACAGAGCAGTGGCTAAAGGGTATAGAGTTCCTAGTCAGTCACAGAGATTTATGTGGCTTAAACTAGATGGGTCTCCATCTCCAACTGAGATTAAAAGAGTTGAGTTCTTGAGTCAGGAAGGCAAAGGGTGTGATGTTTTTGATGGTGATTGGGTGTGGGATGAAAAATATCCTCTTTATGAATCCAAAGATTGCAGCTTTCTTGATGAAGGATTTCGGTGTACTGAAAATGGAAGGCCGGATTTGTTCTATACCAAATGGAGATGGCAGCCTAAGCATTGCAACCTTCCCAGGTTCTTGCTTTTTCTTTATTTCTTTCTAAAATTTCATCCTTACACTTTTTTCGCTGCTGATGGATTAATTGGGGAAAAAGAGCCAGAAATAGAAGGAAATTTTGATTGTTATTTGATCCTGATTTACCAAAAATTTTGGGTTTATTTATTGAGTTGGAAGCAGTAGCAATAGACTCTACTATGAATACTGAGTGATTTTGATATGTATGATTCAGTGATTCTATTAGTTTTACTGGTATAGTGACTTTAGTCCACTGGAGTTGTTTTCATTGGCGATAAGTACTATGGAGCTTGACAAGTAGCCCTTTTTCTTTGGTTATTTTCGCATGTCCTCTTTTGCTTAAGCTTAAAGCTTTAGAAATTCCCTGTTCTATGAAAATGAAAGCCTGTTTAATTTTATTATTTTCTTCTTAATTAATTCCATTCATTCTCCTGGTAAATTTATAAAGCAATTTGATTTAAAGGTGACTGGACCTATTGCCAAATTGGAGTGTGGATTCCCGTGATTTATTGGATTTTTGTCTCTATTTTTTTTGGTCCCTTGTTTGCAGTCCATTTCATCATTGCTCAGTTCTGTTCCTGTTTGTTTCTTATAGTTTTATGGTCATTTTCTTACCTTACCTATAGGTAAGCATAACTAGCAAACATGTGGACTTGAAGCCTTTTTATCTTTTAAACAATGAAGACAAAAATGGCTCACTTTGTAGTAACTGAAGTTGGTTTCATCTGTAAAACTGTCTTATAATGTTAGCTGGGGTTCCTTTATTGCCATTTGGATGTAAATTATTTGAACCATATCTGAAAATTACATCATAATTTGTACTGCATTTTCCTGAATTGCAACTTGCCAGTTCTTGGTTAATTGTGTGAGGTGCATATTTTACAGCTACTCTTTTGATGGCTTCCTTTAATACTTAGATTTTCATTTCTAACTTTTATACCGTACAAGGCTTGTGATCCTTATCTGTTATTGGTGGTTGTGAACTTGTCTTTGATTATTTTATTTTTTTCTACATTTCTCAATTATCAATGGAAAATATTAGCAGGATCTAAGAATATTAATCATGTTTGTCATATGTTCATTAAGGTTAATTTTATTTACTTGGTTTATGTTTTATTGATAAATTAGATTTGATGGAAAAGTAATGTTGGAGAACTTGCGAAACAAGCGATTGGTTTTTGTTGGTGATTCAATTGGAAGAAATCAATGGGAATCACTCCTCTGCATGCTTGCTTCTGCAGTCCTCAATAAAGATTCGATATATGAAGTAAACGGCAGCCCGATTACGAAGCATAAAGGGTTCTTGATATTCATGTTCAAGGACTATAATTGCACTGTGGAGTACTACAGAGCTCCATTTCTTGTTCTGCAGAGCAGGCCTCCTGCTGGGTCTCCAGAAAAGATCAAAACAACACTTAAACTGGATCAGATGGATTGGAATTCTATTAGGTGGAAAGATGCAGATGTCTTAGTCTTCAATACTGGGCATTGGTGGAACTATGAGAAGACTGTAAGAGGGTAAACCATTTCTTTTCTTCTTCTTATATTCTCTATCATCATGTCCACATCAATGAGCTTAGATGTGATTAGGTTTGGATGCTAGAAAGTTTACACTAAATCAGAACATATCTGAGTTGGTATCTGGTTAAATTTTATTAATTTTATATCATAGTAAAAAACAAAAGAAAAATATCTTCTGGTGGAAACGTAATGTAGATCAGTGAGCTATGAAAGCTTAAGTCTTTTTCATACATGCTAAGGTGTCCCAAGTGGACCGAAAATTGGACTACTGAATGGCCTCCTAGAGGGATATCACAGTATAGCATAGCTTCCATTATGGGGATGACTTGCATAGCAATGATCCATGGCTGCAGTTTTGTTGATTAGGATAAAGGAGGGCCCTTATGGTTGATATTCATAGTGTGAAATTTGGGTTGTTGATTGAATTATAATCTGTGGTCCTTGACAGCTCAACAACTTTTCTTTTGAAAAGAGCTTCTTCTAAGGTTTGCTTTGGAAAGAGCTTCTTCTATGGCTTGCTCATCTTCTGTTTTCCCTTCAAAGATATAAAGAATCTTCAGTACTTGCAATCATGAACTCTGTTTCTATTAGGCTCTTAGTAGGACCTTTTATCTCTCTTTCTCTCTCTCTGTCCCTTTTTTTTCTTATCTTTTCTTCTTTTTATTTTTTATTTTTTTTAAATGCAAAGTGCTGTTGGGTGAAGCATTAAGCTGCACATTCTGATTAATCCTTGTTCAGATCTAAGAGGGTCCCATTTAAATTTTAAATGTGAATAAAACATAAGGTAATTTGTGATAAATGGTTTGGCTTTAAATGATATTTCAACAATTAACAACAATGGACCCTACATTTCATTTATGATTTGGGTTGCATTTAAGTCCAATCAATGGATACAGGATGCCACCCTTGATATTTTGTTTCTTATGGCCTGCACGGGGGAAAGTATGAAAGGGAAGGCCAATCATCAATAGATATTGAGAATCAGTGCTTGCTTTAATCATATATGCTTGAACTAGGTAGAATTACCAGGATCTGATCTTTGAATTTCTATTTTGTCGGTCAGTGGATGTTACTTTCAAGAGGGGAACAAAGTGAAAATGGAAATGACTGTAGAACATGCATATCAACGATCCATAGAGACGGTAATGCAGTGGATACACAGTGAGGTGAATACAAGCAAGACCAAGGTCTTCTTCCGCACATTTGCACCTGTACATTTCAGGTTTGTTTTAACTTTATATTAGTTTTACTGCTAATATCTATTGCTTGCTGCTGCTTGTTTATATCTCTGCACATGTATGTTGCTATTTCTTCGATGCCCTTATAGTATCCTTGTCTCCTGGAATAAATTGGCATCACTAGTGAAATGTTTAATGGTGGAGGAGGGACCTTGGTTAAAAGAAGTTGGAGGTCACTGATGAAATTTCCAAATAATCATAGAAGTTCTGTCAAGATCGGTGGTGTATATGCATTTAAGATGGAGTATATAACTGCATTCCTTTTTGCATTCGAGGCTTTTTTGATCATGAAGTTCACAACTAGTCTTAGTGCCACTTGTTATACATCTGGAAAAGACCTGAGGAGTCAAAACATACTTGAAAAGAAAAAGAGACCATGTTTTCTACTTGTTGAGTATACTTCATTGGCAATTCTAGCTAAATTTCTAAAACTTTGCAGAGGAGGGGATTGGAAAACTGGGGGAAGCTGCCACTTGGAGACACTGCCAGAACTGGGTTCATCATTGGTGCCATCTGAAACTTGGGAACAATTCAAAATAGTCAGTGATGTGTTATCGGTGTACTCAAATGCATCAGCGGCGATGAAATTTGATGTATTAAACGTTACTCGTATGACAGCAGAAAGGAAAGATGGGCATTCATCTCTATACTATTTGGGACCCAAGGAAAGCCCTGCACCACTTCATCGGCAGGACTGCAGTCATTGGTGTTTACCGGGAGTGCCAGATGCATGGAATGAGCTACTGTACGCATTGTTCCTCAAGCATCATATTCATCATACATTCAACTCATCAACATATGAAGCACAGATTTGATTGAGAGGATAACCAAGCCTCTAATTTATACACCTATACAGAAAAGGATAGGAGTTATATGCACAGAAAAAGATTTGACTCGGAACAATAGGATGTCGATTTTTCCTACCAAGACAAATAGGAGAGAGAGCTTAGAATGAACTTTGCCATAGTTCTACTCTTAAGGCTCAATAGCGGGTAATTTTGACAGTGTTAGCTATGAAAGAAAACAGATTTTTCTTCTCTTTTTTTCCTCTTTGGATAGGTAGTTGTTATTGATTCAAGAAGCCCCCAATTTTAAGGGCTGTTAGTAGTAGTGGGCATGGAATCTGCCTGTGGGAATAAAACTGTAGAGCAAGTTTACAAATTATGTTCTGATGGCATATTCCTGGGGAAAAAAATGTAATTATCTTTATCTTTTTCCTCCTCTTTTTTAGTATATTTTTGTTTGTATTTAACTTGTATAATGAATCAAAGATTGATTAATCAGAAGATAGCTGGTAAGCACTAATGCTGTTTGCCTTGTGATAGCACACTATTCACTTCAGATGGTATGACTTGGATGCCATGATTGGGATGGCCCTTTTGCTTTTTCTAGTTTATTAAGCCATTGAACCAAATCAAGGAAATCAGTTGATTTTTACTGTTGCTGGAACTAGATTTAGTGATAATTGAAATCAGATTTGGTGAAGAGGTTGAAGAAGTAGGTGAAGAAACTATAGGGTAATTAACAGATTAAGGTCCCATTATTATTATTTTTTTAATCTACCCTCATTTGGGAGTTGGGACAAGAGAAGAACACTATGATTGGAACTTTAGGGTCTCTACTTAACTTTAACCGACCAATCTCTTGATTTTCAAATCTCTACAACCTGGAACTTCTTTTCACTTTTCAAGCAGAAAAAAAAAAAAAAGACGTTCCACTGTTTACTGTAGCAACAGTTTATAACAAATTGCATAGAAAAATCTATACTTTTTTTAGAACGATTTCTCAGTTCCTTAAAAAAAGGTGATTTTGGAATAACGTTATAAGAATTACTGAATTATTAAGAAGCATATATCGCTGATCTAGTATATTATCAATTTTTTTTAATATCCCTATAGTTTTACTTTTTTTTTAAATAGTAGTAATAATGGCCATCAAACATCTGCTAGTGTGATAGAGTAGTAGATTCTAGTGGTTAGGATTAATATAATCGGAGAAGATTCTTAATTCTAGTGGTTAGGGTTAATATAATCGGAAAAGAATCTTACGTGATAGAGTATTAGGTTTTTAGTTCTAATGGTTAGGGTAAATATAATCGGAGAAGAATCCTATCCACACCTAACTTTGCCAAACCATATGCCAAAACATTTGCATCTCTATCAACATGTAACAACATTAAATAGAGCAACCAAATCCCGAATTTGTCAAGCGGCAACCCTCCTTCCCACAATACTGATTCTGTCTTATACACTTCCATTATAACTACCATCAATGAGTCCCTATAATTTGTAAGTGTTTTCTCTATTCAAAAAAAGAATAAATAGGCTATTAAAAAAGAATAAATAAAGATAAAACAGAAGAACAAGGACAATGGTGGCACATAGGGTCTAAATAGGCCCATAAGAGAGATCAACATTCAACAACCAATATGTAAATCTCAATCTGCTTCCTGGATTAGGGCCCATAGCCCCGTTTTTGTTTCGTATCTTCTCATTTTCCCCATACATTTTCTTAATTAATTTAAAACAGATAAATTTTTTTGAAGGAAAAATGAAAATCAATTTTCATAATACGAAAAATTAAAAAAAGATTTTTGCTTTTGGTGACTGAAGTGATACACATTATTGGAAAAAATTAAATCAAGATTTTGCCAAAGGAAAAGGCAGCAACTATTTTCATTTTTCTGGTTTTGCATGGAAATTAAATGGATGCTACGTACGGGATCTAAACATAAAGGACATGAAGAAAATAATCTTCCAAATACTGCACTTTATGATATTGAAATGTGATAGAAACTGTTTTTTGTTGTTGTTTGTTAGAGGCAAGCTTAAGGGCTTTGATTGAATATATATATTAGCATTTCTTGCAATAGATTTATGGTGATATATATTATTTTTGAGTGGCTGGTGTGGCTTCATATATATGGATTGACTAAACTTGAATTACATATATATAACTATCAGGGATAATTCTACGGCAATCCAGCTCCTAAATCAAAACTTGTCAGAACAACTCTTAAAAAATTGAAAAAATTAAAAAAGAAACCAAGAAAAAATGATAAATTTTAGATGATGATGATAATACCGGATAATTAGAATATAAAGTTGATTCCTTCAAAAAAAAGTTGATAATTGAATTATAATTGTTCGTCTTCAATAGTAATTTATATGGCTTATTGCTCAAAAAGGCCCCTGAACTTATACAAAATGGCCAAATAAGCCCCTGAACTCTAATTACAGCCAAATAAGCCCCTGAACTCTTATAAAAGGCCAAATAAGCCCTTTTCTGATGGTTAAATGCTGAAATGAGGATTAAATGTTTCAATATTTTCTCAAATAAGGATCAAAATACACAATTTCAACAAATTAGAATACATACTTAATATTTTTTTACATATTGGATACAATGTAAGTTAATACTAGTATGTGAGATATATATAAAACTGAAAAAACACACGATAATTTTATATCATATTACGTTTAATGAATTTATTTTGATTAATAGGGTTTGATTTTTAATTAACACGATAATATCATTTTTCTATAAAATTTAACGTGTATGCATGAGAAGCATTGGTTTTCATTTAAGGATTCCCTAATTTGTGAAAATTTGCTAAGTATGTGTTTTAATTTGTTGGAATTGTGTATTTTGATCCTTATTTGAGAAAATCTTGAAACATTTAGTCCTTATTTCAGCATTTAGCCATCCAAAAAGGGCTTATTTGGTTTTTTTAAGAGTTCAGGGGCTTATTTGACTGCAATTAGAGTTCAGGGGCTTATTTGGCCGTTTTGTGCAAGTTCAGGGGTCTTTTTGAACAATAAGCCTAATTTATATACATATATATGTAGCACATGCATCATATATGTATCTTTTGCATAAAACTCACATAATTAAGCAAAAGATTGGTTTGTCAAATATATATATCTATATAAAATCCAACAAAGCCTAGACGTGGAAAGCATTCTATTTTGAAAATTTGGAATCCAGATAATTTCCCGTTGACTTTTTATGAATTTTAATCTTAAATGTATGATTTCGATCTATATATGAGACTAGAACGTGCAATAGTTTAGGGTCCACGAAAGGCATGCCCATCTTTGAAGTTTTAAGGAATTTCCGGCGTTTGAGAGTACCCTATAAGCCTTATTTGGGGGTTCTTAGCTTCTTCCTTGTGGCAGTTGGTGTAATTTGTTGTTTCTTTTACTTGGATTACATATCCGTGGCTAGAGTAGAAGTTTCATCTTCAACTCTAAGTCATGAGACTAAAAGAGTTGATTTGTTGAGCCCGGAAGGCAAAGGGTGTGATGTTTTTGATGGTGATTGGGTGTGGGATGAAAATTATCCTCTTTATGAATCCAAAGATTGCAGCTTCCTTGATGGAGGATTTAGGTGTACTGAAAATGGAAGACCAGATTTGTTCTACACCAAATGGAGATGGCAGCCTAAGCATTGCAACCTTCCCAGGTTCCTATTTTCCGTTAATGTTTTTTCCTTTTTCGTAACCTACTCTCGCTATTCCTATTTATAAGTCACAATTTGATCAAATATAGTTCATCTTTGACTATTATTTATAGGAAAAGTATTTAAAATTAAAATTTTAAAAAATATGTATTATAAAGTTTATCTATCTATATCTATACTATATATAAAAGTACGAGTAAGATATAGATTTGACAAAATTGTGACTTATAATATACGGAACTAGTATTTATTACTTGTTTAGTTGCTTCATGCATGGATTATTGATAAAAAAACAGATTTAATGGGAAACTGATGTTGGAGAAGTTGCAAAACAAGCGATTGGTTTTTGTTGGTGATTCACTTGGAAGAAATCAATGGGAATCACTCCTCTGCATGCTTGCTTCTGCAGTTGCCAATAAGGATTCGATATACGAAGTAAACGGCAACCCAATTACGAAGCATGAAGGGTTCTTGATATTCAAATTCAAGGATTATAATTGCACCGTGGAGTACTACAAATCTCCGTTTCTTGTTGTGCAGAGCAGGCCTCCGGATGGGTCTCCAGAAAACATCAAAACAACACTTAAATTAGATCAAATTGATTCGAGTTCTATTAGGTGGAAAGACGCAGATGTGTTGGTTTTCAATAGTGGCCATTGGTGGACTTATGATAAGACTCTAAGATGGTAAATAATTTCTTTCCCTTCTTATATATTCTCTAAATCATTGATTTTCGAAAAAAAAATCGTTACTTATTCGGTACCCCATTCACAAAGTTGATGTAATTGGTTTGTCGATCGAGACGGAAGGTTTGATTTAATATCGATTGTTAATTAGATCTTGATTGAGAGATTGAGTGTGAGTTATTGATGATTATGTCTAATTGTAATTTTTTTTATAACTAGTGGGTCTTCTCTTCTCAATGTAGGTAAGTTCAATGTCGAATCAAGTAAATTTTTTTGTGTTGTGTTGATGTTTTATTGTTTTAGTTGCTTCTAAACTTGCAGGGGAAAAAACCCCATTACCACAGATTTTGTAGATTAATCAGATAATGGAAGGAGATTCATATAGTAGCTTCCATTTTGTTGGTTCAGGGGATGTTACTTTCAAGAAGGGGACGAAGTCAAAATGGAAATGACAGTGGAATATGCATATCAAAGGTCTATTGAGACGGTGATCCGGTGGATACACAATGAGGTGAATACAAGCAAGACCAGTGTCTTCTTCCGCACATATGCCCCTACACATTTCAGGTTTGTTGATTTTAACTTCATTTCGTTTACTTTAGTTTCCTGGAAAAATGAATTAATTTAAATCAGTAGATCAGACCATGCATGGATAAAAGTAAACTAGGGCTTTCCAAATCCAACCATTTCTTGAAGTTCTCAAACTTTGCATGCAGAGGAGGGAATTGGAGAACTGGAGGAAGATGCCATTTGGAGACACAGCCAGAGCTTGTGTCGGTGTCAGCTGAAATTACTTGGAAACAATTAAGGATCTTCAATGATGTGTTATTGGCACACTCAAATGCGTTAGACAGAATCAAATTAGACATATTAAACATCACACGTATGTCAGCAGGAAGGAAAGATGGGCATCCATCTATATACAATTCGGGTCGCCCTGCGCCACTTCATCGGCAAGACTGCAGCCATTGGTGTCTACCGGGAGTGCCAGATGTATGGAATGAGCTACTCTATGCATTATTACTTTATAAGCAATATGATGAATGATGATACATTCAACTCATCAACATACATATATATGAACTGCCCACCGATGTTCCACCGTTAGATTTCATGAGTAACTTATACAAGATCTTACATTTTTAATTTTTACAAATCCTCAGACCCTTGAATCAAGTCGAGCCGTCTCAGATTTCAAATGATGGGGAACTTTCTCAACACCTATTTTTTCTATAATTTCTCAATTTCACAGTACTCAAAATATGATTTTTGAATAATGTAAGAAAGATATATTGGTTATAGTAATTAGTAATTTGTTACTTGTTAGACATGATACCTTGACTCGGTGCGAAGAGTTGACATAGCTTTGTATAAGACTCTGTTACATTGGATGACCTGAAAATTAATTTTTTAATATCCATATCTTTTTTGAGGAATTTAATATCCATATCTATAATCTATAAAATAAAAAATATTATTTTGATATAAATTTTTTAATTTGTAAGTATTTTCTCACTGTATAAAATAAGGAATAAATAAAGATTGTGTAAAATAGAGAACACGTACAAGGGTCTAATTAGGCCCATAAGAGAGATCCAACCAATCAACAATTTTAAATCTGCTTCCTGGTTAGGGCCCATAGCCCATTTCTTAATTTTATTTTTTCTCTTAAACACAAACAATTTTCTTTTACAAGAAAAAAAAATCAATTTCCATTAATATATATACAAAATAATCTATACTATATTAAAAAGTACGTTCAACTGTAAAACTTTTGAATCGCCTATTATACCCTTAATTATCAAATATATTTCTTAAATGTCATTGCTTAATTAATATAGTTTTATTATACTAAAAACTCTATTTTTATTCAATTAAATCTAATATTTTTATAATAATTTATTTTTACCATTTTACTATACAATTTTATTCTACTAAAAACTCTATTTTCATTTAATTAAATTCAATATTTTATAATTATTTTATTTTTACTATTTTAATTTAAAAAGTTATTATGATTGACATCTTACTATTTGATAGTTTATAATAATGTATTATGATTAAAATTTATTATTCTCTAACGTGCAATTATTTTATTTGACTTATAATTAATTTTTTGCTTGATAAATGTAATTATTGTTGTGGGTTTAAATTGGATGTTTTACTTTGTTAATATTTTTCTTTGTGGGATAATTTATTATGTTACTTTGATAGTAAAACCTAATGTATATACAAATGGGCTGGTCGGGTTGGATTTGGTTTAGGTCAGTTTCGGGTTAAGGAAAATTTGGGTTATGGGAGTTCGTTTAATTTTCAGTTTCAAGTTGGGTTGGGTTCGGATCGCTCAAATGTCGGGTCATTTGGGTTTTGGTCAATTTTGGTTCAGGTCTTTTTTCAGTTTTGGGTCATATGGTTCCGATAATTTCGGATTTGAGCCTTCGATTTTTTAAGGATTTGGGTCAGGTCATTTCGGTTTCGGATTGAATGGATTTTTTGGTCGAATCGGGTTGGATAAGGTTTTGTTTCATGTGATCGAGTCGAGTACCCGCACTCTGGTGAAATTTTATCAGCTCTAATAATAGACTTTTTAAAACAGATTGGGTCACGCACGTGAAAGTGAGGACTAGTTAAAAGAAAATTGTTTCTGACTGAATAGTGAAGAGTGAAAGACCACGGAGGCCTTAAACCCGAAGACGAGCGTAAAACAGAAGCTACGTTTGATTATTAAAAAGACTATCTTTCTTCAATTTTTCGTTTTGGGTCGCCTATTTAAATCAAAAACCCCCCCAAAGAGCCTAAAAATCTTCCTAAAAGATGGCGGAAGCAGCATCAACACCAAGCAAATCAAGAGACTTAGACAAGCTCCTCCTCAGACCAGGGAACCTCGTGGATCCAAACTTTGAACCTGGCACCGAAGTATGATTCTCTCTCTTTGGCATTTATTCAAACGCTTTATTTGCAATCTCTGAAATTTTCGGGGGGTTTTTTTTATCTTTTTCTTTTGTGTGTTTGGAGTTTTGATTTTTTGATGGTTTTGGGTATATGCAGTTAAGGCTTGCTTTACAAGAACAGGTGAAGGTTTTGGTGGTGGGAGCAGGAGGTTTGGGATGTGAGCTGCTTAAGGATTTGGCTCTCTCTGGTTTTAAAAATCTTGAGGTCATTGATATGGACCGGATTGAAGTCACCAATCTCAACCGCCAATTTCTCTTCAGGTTTTTCGTTTTTTCTTTTTACTACTATTTAATTTTTGGGTTGAATTCTTGATCCAATTTGATGATATAGTAAATTGGTTTGTTGTGTTCAAATTGATCGTCGATTTAGGACCAGAAATTGCTTGCAGTTATCGTTATAGTTTTAGCTAGGAAAGTTTTAGGTTTAAATTGTTTGACTGGAGAGGGTCACTTGGTATCCTGTAGCAAAAGCTTGATGAGATTTCAAAGTATATAAAAAGTAGGGAAGTACCAAAAAGAGAGGGGAAAAAAACATGGAAAAATTCATGGGTTCTTGTGATTTTGGTTCCGACTGTCTTCCCACCTACTAATTGTTAACAGCTTTGCATCTTTTCTACAAACCTTATGAATTTGGTGATTGCTACTGCAGCTTCAGTTATCCGTTATATTTGCTATAAAGTTTATCTTGAAACAGGAACGTTTTAATTTAGTGAAATCTTGTGTGTTAATACTTGTAGGCTGGAAGATGTTGGTAAGCCAAAGGCTGAGGTGGCAGCAAAGCGTGTCATGGAAAGAGTTAAGGGTGTGAATATTGTGCCTCATTTTTGTAGAATTGAAGAAAAAGACAATGAATTTTATAGTGACTTCCATATTATTGCCCTTGGTCTTGATTCTATTGAGGCTAGGAGCTACATTAATGCTGTGGCTTGTAGTTTTCTTGGTACGTGTTTATAATATTCTACAGCTGATTGAATTTACTTGAATTGTTTCTTTTATCTAGTAGTATTTGGTGTTTCTTGGAATGTATCTTAATTTGAAGGGTTAGGAAAACTACATGAATACTCTAGGTTATCATCATCATGGCACAATAATAGTTACAAAAGGGTAATAGATGGCATATGCCTACAACATATTTGGGTCGCTTGAGACTTGCTTAATTCCTTTAAAACTGGATTGAATTTGGAGGAGTGAGTTTGATTATTTGAAGCATGTTTCTTGTAACTATACTATTTTTGGCTTTCTTAAGTTCTTGTAGCATGAATTCTAAGCTAGGTATCTCTTTTCTTATATCATCTCGATTGGTTCTCCTTTAATGTACCCAAACATTTATTTGTCAAGGTGACATTCTATGCTGAACGGGGCTAATATTGTGCCTTATTGTTTTCTGATATTTAAGAGTATGATTCTGATGACAACCCACGAGAAGAAACAGCAACGCCTATGGTAGATGGTGGGACTGAAGGTTTCAAGGGCCATGCTAGGGTAATTAAACCAGGGTTCACACCATGCTTTGAGTGTACAATCTGGCTTTTTCCCCCTCAAGTGAAGTTTCCTTTATGTACTTTAGCAGAAACCCCCAGAAATGCTCCTCATTGTATTGAATATGCTCACTTAATCAAATGGAATGAGGTGAATATTAGAATAATTGTATTATGTGTCACTTTATCGAATAGATGCATGTCAGATGATTCTGATATTTAATGGCAGTCGTGTTTTCCCTACCTTGTAGGTTCATGGTGGAAAGGCTTTTGATCCAGATAATTCAGATCACATGAAATGGGTCTATGATGAGGTCGATTATACAAAACTTTTTAGCTAAGAGAAAATTGGTTTTACTTTTGATTATTTCACTAATGCCATCCAAATATCACAGGCTGTCAAGAGAGCTGAGCTTTTTGGCATTCCAGGAGTTACTTATTCTCTTACTCAGGTATTCTGAAGTAAAGTTTGTGACATAGGTTTGCTTGATCGCTGTATAGCTACTTGTGGGGATCCTTGATCACTGTTTAGCTACTTTTGGTGATCCTCATAATATCTTAAAATCTAAGTTGTCTAAGTTAACAATATGCTTTCTTTGTCACTTACAGGGTGTTGTGAAAAACATCATACCAGCAATTGCTTCCACAAATGCAATTATTTCTGCTGCGTGTGCTTTGGAAACCTTGAAGATTGTATCAGGATGCAGTAAAACTCTGTCTAACTATCTTACGTATGTCCAACTCTCTCTCTGTGTGTGCATTCTGTTATTGTGACTTTTGATGATTTGGTGGCAGCATTTGAATGGCTTTGACATGCATTCTTATGGCATTATGGTGGTTGTGTTACTCTTTTTTTTTTTTTTTGTTATGCATAAAAAGATTATTTAGCTGTTAAACCACAATGATAGAAGCAATCATAGATATGAATCTTGGATAGTGTGAAGGAAAGGGCTCACATAAACAACACAAGAATTGCTTTTGGTACTACTATGACTTGATGGTCAACAGCACATTGTAAAGATGAATATAGTCAAAACTCAAATGATTGATATTGCAGTTCGATGAACAATTTCTCCTTCTAGTCTCTTATCTGGGTTTTGTTTTGTTTTGTTTTGTTTTGTTTTGTTTTGTTTTGTTTTTTTGTTTTTTTGTTTTTTTGTTTTTTTGTTTTTTTGTTTTTTTTTTTTTGCAACAAGTCTCTTATCTGGGTTTTAGAGCAGTGATATTTATTTATTGTTTAATTTATGTTTTCATGATGGTCGTCAAAAAATTTCAAAGTTGCATACTGCTTTTGTAGGTATAATGGTGTTGAGGGTCTTCACACTAAAGTGACTGAATTTGTGAGGGACAAGGACTGTCTTGTATGTGGTCCAGGTGTTCTGGTTGAGCTGGATACTACAGTTACTCTACAAAAGGTTAACTTTCTGCTTCTCATGTAGAAGTAGTTTTGTTCGAGTCAATACTAATATGTTGCTTTATTGATGCTTTTTCCTTTATTCAATTTGTGTGGAATCAGTTCATTGATATGCTAGAGGAGCATCCTAAGCTGCTCATGTCAAAAGCTTCTATCAGATATCGAGGGAAGAATCTATACATGCAGGCACCTCCTGTTCTGGAGGAGATGACCCGATCAAATTTGAGCCTACCTCTGTATGACCTTATGGATAAGGTCCCAAAAGACATCCTCCATGCAACCGGTACAATCAACAAGGACAACAAAAAGTCTTCTGGATTAAGAAAATTACGAGTAGTTTTCAAGGGAATTGATGGGGTTACCGATATGGACATGGCTGGTGGTGCATGATCACAAGCATAGAAATGAGATTTTATCATTGTCAAAATTTTCAATCTCTTTTTACAGTATTTAGAGAGGAAAATGTGCTTAGGTTTAAACATTGAATTTCAAAGATCAATTGCTTAATTTCTAAGATAGCAATTGCTCTAATGGTATATTTAACTCGAAGATCAACCCATGGTCTTATTTGCCTCTTTGCCCTTTTCTTTTCCCTTTTATTGTGAGCACATTTATAAGTTAGCACTAAACACTCACAACATATCAAAGGAGTTATAGAACCCATCTAAGGAACTAGCAGAACTCAATTGGTAGTCTTTTTAACCACCATTTCCAAAGTATAACACGTTGCCAGCATTTAATTTGAAAATTGAAATCCCTTTGTGATTTCTGCCTTGTTTCTTAAGTTAAAAGAGTCATTGCCCTCAGCAAGCAACAATCAGAAACTGAAAAGAAAATCTTATATCGAGCGATAAGAAAAATCCGTACTCTATATTCTTCAAATGGATCATGTCTCCTAAACCAGCCAGCCACCAAAAATGTGGACCCTGGACCGAAATAACACCCATAATTATTTTCATGGCCCGTAATGGAAATAACACCCATAATTGAAGTTCTAAATATCTTAATTAATAGATTTTTTGATAGACTGAACTCTGCATACAGCTGGAATTAGAAATTTTGTTAATGCATGATGCATCGTTTGAACCTTTCCTCAAGTAGGCCATATGATCATATTTTCCACCTTTTACCTGATATATTATGGTAGTCAATTTCCCATTTATATTTGTTGTTATTTTGTTTTCTTTTCTACTCCAAAAGGTGAGTGGGTGATCTTTCCAGTTTCCACTCAACTTTATTTCCAAATCCAGTCAAGATTCTTCATAGCAAGAAAAGCCCATATGCTTTTCTTATGCTTTTCTGGTTGATTTAGGATTTGTATCTTCAGACACCCACACATGTTTTCATCATATATTGATCAGAATTTAACATATGAAAAATTTCAGAACCTAAATGGAAATCTGACATTGTTGCCACAAGCAAGTGGGTGAGACATGGAGCCTAGAGCAAATAGAACATAGTTGGATCTTCTGATTAATAAGTTTGCAAGTTGTGGAGTGGAGTATGAGATTTAAGACATAAAATTTTGTTCCCTTGAAAGAGATGGGAATGGGATAGTGAGTGAGGGAGTGAGGCTTTAACACTTTAATTTACAGCCAAGCATATGCTGTAGAGATTTGGGGTTATCTTTGGATGAGATTTCAGGGTTTGGGTTTGGGCTGTTTTCCTCTATCTCTTCTTCCTTACTGGATAACATCATCATCATATCATAATATAATTTCATGATCCTTGTGGGGTTTTGTTTTCTGGCTGGATTTGCCAACTGCCACAAAGACCCCACTTTCCCCACATGCACTTTCCCACTTTTATTTTATGCTCTTCACTTCACCCATTTGCTTTTCCCCTGTTTATTTATATATATATATAGCCCCATGAATGAATCTACATTGATTGCAAGACAATTTAGAAAGGTTCCCTTTTTTAGTTGTTACTTACTTACCAAAAACACAGTAACCAACTTTCTTTTAAAGTTGTAGTTTTAGTACAGCAAAAACAGGGGAGTTCTTGTCTTAGAAGAAGAGCATGGAAGTAAGTGGCCAAGTGGGTGTTGTTGAACTTGAAGATGATCTATTTTTTGCTGACTTAAGCAAGCAAATCTCTCAGTTAATCATGGATGACGACGACGAGGATCCTGTTGCAAAATATCCTTGTGTTTCTTTCCAGGTTATTCATCATCTCCATTCTTTTCTGTTCCATTTCATACAACTTTCAGTCAACTAATCAGCAGTACTATATATATATGAAACATGCAGGGTTTTCCGAAATCAAATTATGCAATGGCACCATCTCCATATTTTCATGGACAAAGCTACCTAAGAGAAAGCAAAGGCACCGGAGTTTTTATCCCGCAGTCATCTCGCCCAAGAAGAAAGCACCGGCAAGGAAGATTTACTTCATACAACACCAAGTCTAAAAGGCAACCTCAACCTGCATCATAATTCAAGATTAATTATGGTTTCTCAGTTATTTTGAAACAATTCTTTTATTACTCAGTCGAGGCAGGGTAGGCTTGTAATGATTTATGATTCATATAGTTTATAAGATTTATTATGCAGACAAGAATCAAAATAATTGACTCAGCTCCTTAATTAAGGTTCTTGAGGAGGTTAATTAACCAAAGCCAAAGGGGTTATGGCGTTGTGCCAACATAAATCATAGAAATGTATTGTTGTTGTTATAGTACACATGCATGATAAGTGTGATTCAGGAAATTTCTGGGTTGTTCATTTATGTACACTGATTACATATTAATTTATTGATATTAAAAAGGGACCATTACATTACATTTTTGGCTATCAGCTGTTCAACCAATTCAATCTGGCCAAACTTTGCTTATGCTGTTTTTGTAACCTTAAACCTACAAAGACAATCATTCTGTCTGGACTCTGGTATAAATCCTGTTTACAAGTGAAGCTTTAAAATCTTCTTTCACTTGTTTGCAGAGCTTCATTTAATCAGTTCCTACTTGGGATTATACCTGAAAAGTGAAATGCATGATCAGATTAAGATGAAAGCAAATCTTTGTATATCTGATAATTGGACAATCATTTGGCCTAAAACTGCTGTTACATTAATGAAGGAATTCATGAACTTTCTTAATCTTTTAGCCTTTTTCTGCAATTCAGCAGGACTAGTGCATAAATGATATCTGATTTACTTTTGAACATATTTCATCAGAAAGGTTAATTCTTCTAGGCTTCCTTTAGCTCTCAGTCATGTTCAAATCCTTTTCTAATCACCATATTTTCCATATTTATTAGCCCAAATCATTTTCAATACTTTTCCATTTTACTGCTGGATTCACTGTCCCTGTTTTCCAATCTACATGCAACATGACATTTCATTTGTTCGATGGAGACCTAATATCTGCTAAACTGTTTAAGAACCAATAACCAAGGATAATTCCTCCTTAATAATTATCAATTCATGCCTTAATATAAGGTTTATAGTGATATTTTGCAGTGGCATATATCTTCTAAAATCTAGTATTCCATACCTTTTTCTATGGATATATTTCTTTATTTATACCTTATATTGTGTGTGGGTTCCAACAAATATTTGTTCTCCAAATCCCAAGCATCTACTTAGGATAGAGAGCTTTGCTTAAAACAGAAAAGATCGGTGGGCACATGGACCAGCTAGCTCACTTAGAAAAGATATATAAATCCAAAACGATGGTTTAACATTTCAACTGTCTTCTTAAATTAACCATAAAGCTCTTGCACAACAATTCTTCAAAAAAAAAAAAAAAAAACATAATGCAGCTAGCATGTTCCTATAACTTGAAAGACTATAAAAGGCCCCCAAGGGTCTAATCTAATCAATCTTACAAGGTGAGATGTGAAACCGCTATATTGATAATGTTTATATGCATGTATTCTTTTCAAACTAAGATTGATGCCTTGAAACTTTCTTTCAAGTCATGACCTAATGTGGGGGCATGAGTGAGGATGAAGGAGGAATCCCAAGTTACATCCAAGACATCAAATTTCACCTGTTTTGTTAAAAGAAAACAAAGAAAAATAGTACTCTCCATCATACACTACTTTTGAATATTTTGAAGAACATTCACATTTTTAAACTTTTCACTTAGTTACCATTTATTTTAAAACGACTGAATACCCTTTTCCCCTTTGAACTTATAGCGTTTAGACGTTTTGCCTCCTAAACTTCAATTTTGGATATTTTGCTCCCTGAACTTCAATCTTGGGATGTTTTGCCCCTTCAGACTAACAGCATCGTCAAGACACTGACGTGGCAATGCCACGTCTGACCAACCCGACCCACGTGGTATTGCCATATCGGACAAAACCGCTGATGTGGCAATGCCACGTGATGGTGCCGTTAGGCTAAGGGGGTAAAAACGTCCTAAAATTGAAGTTAAGGGGTAAAATGTCCAAAATCGAAATTTATGAGACAAAACGTCCAAACACTACAAGTTGAAGGGGGAAAACGATTATTTTTCCATTTTAAAACCAATTTTTGATAGATACTTGTCACTCTATAATCTATATTCAATCAATAGATACAAGATTTAAAGAAACTAATATATATCCTTTTTTTTCTTAACAGAAACTAATGTATATCACTTTTACCAACATTTTGTATTGAACACAAAATGACTCTCCAAGTGAAACGGAAGGAGTTTTCAATCAACCTTTCATTTTTTGGCTTGATGGTTGAGAGGTTGAGAAAATTATGTAAGTGTGGATTCAAATTTCAATCCCTATCCTCCTCTTCTTACTTGTAAACCAAAACAAAAGGAGTAGTTAGTAGTTACTGAACATATAAAGTAAGTAATATTTGAAGAGAAAATCCTGCCCACTTATTTGAAACTTGTTTGACATGGACAAGATCTGTTCTTCTAGCTAGCTTGGTAAATTTTTGCATTAAATTTTCTTGTTGACGAGGGGCCAATATTGAATTTTCTAGTTGGCAAGTCATTGGGTATTGTCAACAGCATATGCAGAACAAAATGTCCAAAAAGTATATATATGTGACAAAATTTTCCAACTTTTTTTTAATAAGGCAACTTTTTCTATACTTTTTTACAAAACCGTTGTAATTTGGGAGTTGAAACTTTAGTCATCGGTCAATGAAGACAAAGAAGGATGTTTCTCTTCTTCAAAGTCTAGAAATGTTATACATACCGTTAAGGTTGTGTTTGGTCAGTGGAAATTAGTGGGAAAATGTGGTAAGTTAGATAGGAAAAATAACTTTCCCATATTTGATTGGAAGAATCTAATTTTAGGTGGAAATGTCATTTCCACCTAAAAGGGTGGGAAAGTTCACTTTCCCATAAAATTATTACTATTTTCACTTGTTTTTCTCTTATATTCTCAAAATTTAATAACTTTCCCACGTTAACCAAACATGGTAATCTTATTCCCATAAAAATAAAAAATTATACGTTCCCACTAAAATAGCATTTCTAACAAAGTAGTATAAATGACATTACCACATGATACCTAAGACACCACGAACTAAACATAACCTAAGTGTTAATTGATATATAGAATTTTAAAAAATGTGGCACGGCAAGAAGGCAACGGCAAGCAGAACCTGGCGTTTTCCTAACAAAATACTCCAATTAAATTTCACGAAATTATAAATTAGCACTATAAATTTCCTTTGCTTAATTTCTCATACTTAATCAAGAATATGTCTTTTTCAACTTCCTCAAACTATTATTATTATCAGCAACACAAATTTATTTACTACGAATTCGTTTGTGATTTGCTGATTTAAAAAAAAAAATCTATTTTTGCACTTATGCAAATAATTCATACATAAATGTTACATCATGTTGACTGACCATCCTATAAAATTTAGCCATACACACCAATAACGTACTAGCTCAATTACTCTGATTTGTCTTCTCCAAACACTCTCCTCAAAATCACCGCCGTGCTCCGACCGCAACCAACGGCGATGTTGCTGGCTCTCCTCCTTGCACCTTTCCTTCTCCTCCTTCTCTACTTCATCGTCCGTCCCAAACCAGTCACCATCCCAATAAAGAACCGTCACGTTTTCATAACAGGTGGGTCAAGTGGCATTGGGCTGGCACTAGCCCACAAGGCTGTCTCAGAAGGGGCCCGCGTCTCTATTCTAGCCCGCTCCCTCCCCAAACTGGAAGAGGCCCAGAAGTCAATCCGCCTTGCCCACGGCGTCGACGTCGCCATCTTCGCCGCGGATGTCCGCGACTACGACGCCGTGCAACGAGCAGTCAACGATGCTGGACCCATTGACGTGTTGGTGGTCAACCAGGGAGTTTTTGTGCCTCAAGCTTTGGAGAAGCAGGGACTTGACGAAATCAAGTTCATGATAGACGTGAATTTGATGGGCAGTTTTCATGTCATCAAAGCCGCTCTACCGTCGATGAAGAGTAGGAAAGATCGACGACAGCCAGCCTCGATTGCTCTTATGTCATCGCAAGCTGGTCAAGTCGGAATTTATGGTTACTCATCTTATTCAGCAAGTAAATTTGGCCTTCGGGGATTAGCAGAAGCATTGCAACAAGAAGTTATTTCGGACAACATATATCTCTCTCTAATCTTCCCTCCCGACACTGAAACTCCTGCTTTAGAGGAAGGTTTGAGACTTTTTAATTATTATAAGAGGTTATTATTTTTTTAACTTGTAGCCAGCCGTTTTGTCCTAAATTTCATTTTTGGACATTTTGCCTCTCAATTTGAATTTTAGGACGTTTTGCCCCCTCAACCTAATGGCAACGTCAAGACACTGACTTGGTAAATGTCACGTAGCATTGCCACATCAGACCAACCCGACCCACGTGGTATTGCCATGTCAGCGGCTCAATGGTGCCGTTAGGCTGAGGGGGTAAAACGTCCCAAAATTCAAGTTCAAAGGGCAAAAGTCCAAAATTGAAGTTCATGGGCAAGGGGAAAATGATACTTTTTCATATTTTTTAATAACCAAAACTAAATTCTGGGCATTTGTATTAAAATCTTGAGAAATTATTGCAGAAAGAAAGATTAGACCAGAGCTTACCGACATCATAACGAGCGGCGGCGGTTTACTCAAAGCTGATGAAGTTGCAAGCAAAACTTTGGATGGAATCAAAGCTGGAAGTTTTAGTATTCCCTTCAACTTGGAAGGGCGGATGCTAGCCATCGCTACAGCGGGTGTATCCCCTCAGAGTTCATTCCTGATGGCATTCCTTGAGGTGGCTCTTGCTAGTCTAGCTCGAATTGTTTCTCTGTTTTTCCTATGGAGTACCTATAGAAGGATAGCAAAATGGCATGTCCAGAAAAAAGGTAAACATATACTCCCTCCCATTCAAAATAAGTGAAACACTAGGAATATTACACAAACCAAGGTAATGATTAGTTGGTTTTAAATTTAGTAAAAACTCACTTAAAATGACATAATCACCCTTCTAAAAATTTTTTATAAACAATTAATTAATAAATCTTCTCTCCCTTCCCAATTTTTCAAGACCTTTTAAAAGTTCAACCACTTTAATTAACACTTAAGGATATATATATGAAAAAAAGAGTAAAATTTTATTGATTTTGTAATTGTTTTACTTATTTTGAAAGACGACAAAAGTTAAAATGTTTCATTTATTTTGAATGGCAGGGAGTAGTAGTTTACATATATATGCTATAATTGTATACACCCCAATTCAACGTATATAGTACATCTTACTATTTGGAATTCGATACAACTCGACTTTGGACTGATCAAGGGTGCCAATTGTGACTATTGGATACCTGGGTTCATAAAAAAAAATAAAAAAGAAAGAATGTGCATGGGTGTATATATGTTTGGAGGGTGTACTAATCATGAGCAAGTTACTTACTATGCATGCAAGTGGATGATGCTCTGCCCTTTTCGTTTTTATTTCTTTCCAAGATTTCTGTAATGAAACTCAGAATTGCTTGAAAGGTTTTTTACATTTGACATCTTAACATTGCAACATGACAAGTGCAATCTTGATCTTTTTGTTTTTGCCAGTTTGATTTTTATGTTGTGGTGAAACCCGTTTTTTTTTTTTTATATTTCAGGGGCATAAAGAACTTTGTTGCTTGATACATGAACCAGCTTCTTCTGGCTGCTTTATTTACTTAAATAAGGTTATTAAATAACTTTACCAATGATAAGTCCCATGTATGTTCCATATCCGAGAAGTGAAGCCGGCTCTACACCAATGCCAATAAATCTTGAAGAATTGTAGCTGAATTCTGAAGAACTGCAAAATGTTAATCAGCAAATCTACTCTGTTTTTTTAGGATTCCCAAGTAATAATTGAATACAGTTATGATGTATTTTTGTAAAACATCTAGTTGCTTTATGTTGTCTAATCCATCCTTATTTGATGAATCACAAAGCATATGGTTTTTTTTTGGCCAAACACAAAGCATATGGTTATTCTTATGGTGATTGATGATCCCATTTTGCTTAGCCTCTCGCCAAGGATAAAAATCCTCTCCCCCCATTTTTTTGTGCCCTATTATGCTCCATCCACCAAATAATGACACGTGTCATTTTTCAGTTTTTAATGTTATTCCTTGTATGTCTAGTTAAATTAAATTTTATATTATCATTCTAAAACCCTATAGGGAATGTATTAAAATTTAGGATTAACCCTTATATATAATTATTTGTTGTTAATTTGGGGTTAAACTTGATTTTAATTGAGATTTTTACTATTTGTTATAACTCGAAAACAAACAAGGTATAATATTAGAGACACGTGACATAATTTGATAGATGGGGCAACGTGGGATACAAAAAATAGAGGGAGAGGATTTTAATCCCCCGCGAAGTCTATAATTAATGAGCAGGAGGAAGCCATTTCAAAATTAATTCTTCTATATCCCATGTCCAGAGCCAATTGAAAATCCACATACAATATTGCCACAGTTGCTGCCCATAGTTCATCTTTGTTTTCAGCTTAATAGATAATTTGGCTCTTGAATTTATAAAAAGGAATAAATTAGCCTTAAATTTTCAAAATTGTCAATTGCATATTTAAATTTCAAAAAAAAGGACAAATTAACCATTTTAGATAAAAATGGATTAAATTTCGTTAACAATTATTTTTAACCTTTAAAGCTTATTCATAATAACAAAGTAGATTTGCTTATTATAAAAATGGGTTAAATTGTCAATTATTTTTAAACCAAGCTCGGCCCAAATTTTATACGGGTTTTTTTTCCTTACCAAAACCCAAAAAATAGCACTAATATTTTTGTCCAAACTCTTTCATTTTTCGGGTGGGCCTTTAGACCTGGACGAGTAGCCCGACTGGTGGATATGTCTATTTAATAATGACTAGTCTTCACTTCCACGTGCGTTGCATGTGACCCCATTGTGTTTAAATTAAAAGAAAATTAAAATAATAATTGAAATTAATTATAAGTAGAGTTGTCAAAACCTAATCCAAACTCGATAACTTGCTCAACCCGACCGAACCCGATTTTACTAGAGAAAGTAAACGACCCGAACCCGTCCTATCCAGACCCGACAAACCCGTAACCCGAATGACCCGAGAAGTTAACCCGGATGACCCAATAATGTTATAAACTAAAATTATGTTTTATTCAATAAAATCAACATTGTTATATTTAATTTTAACCATTCTAAATTATCATTTATTCAATAAAATTTATATTATTATTATAATTTTACCTATTATATGAATAAATTTGCTAAACTTCATTATATGAACAATTATTATATGAATAAATACTTAATCAGTTTTATAAACAATTTACGATAAATTTATAATTAGTAATTTTTTTCACACAATGAATAAATAATAATAATAATAATTAATTAGTAAGTTCTTGACAATTTTTTCTATTAGGAAAGAACATAAATTTAGGATATTATATAACCAATATTTATTTTAACACATACCCCACTTCATAATTAATTATGTGTTTAATATTCAAAATTAATATATAAAGGGACACATGTCAACTCTTTAACCTCGTATATGCAGTCTGCTAAACTTCACCGATAATGGATTGTAAAATAAATCGAATAGTAAAGATATTAAATAAATTTAAGAATTAAACATTAAAAACTTCAAGACTGACCCAATTGATCCAAACCCGAAACCCGAAAAATCCAAAACCAGTAGCGAAACTAGGGAAGGGGTAGTAGGGGCCATGGCCCCTCCCGCGATGAAAGTTGCTTATATATTTAGACTCATCAAGTAAGAAGTGGTGTTATTATGCTTTGGCCCCCCCTTAATTTTTCTTTTTGCTAATTAAGCCTCATGGTAACATTTATAAGTTAGCTCTCTTTCATATTAACATCATACAAATCTTCTTTAATTTCTCTCAATCTACTCTAAGGATTATAATTATTTATTCATTGTAATTTTTTAACTACTTTATTCATAGTATTGCTATCTAGAGTTAGTGTTGATTCAACTCATGACATCAAATTCCTTTGTTTACATTATTTATCGGTGTATATATATATATATATATATATATATATATATATGTATATGTATAATTTGATGTTGCCTTATTGAAATAATATATATATACACTAGCTAGTTGGCCCCCACAAAGAAAAATTTATGGTTCCGTCCTTGCCCAAAACCCGATTAACCCAGAACCCGAGTAACTCGAGGCCAAAACCCGAACCCACCTCACCCTAGGCCCAGCAGACCCGAGACCCGAATGACTTGAACCTAGATGAGCCAAGACCTAAATGACCCGAGAAAATTACCTGACTTATTTGACCTGGACCCAAATGACTCGAAACTCGTCCAACCTGCCCGATTGACTCGTCTAATTTTTTTTTGGGTGTCAACTCCTCTAACTTTATAAGTCAAAGGAAATAATTGCATGTTACTCTTCTTTTTATTAATAAAAACTTTAAATTCTTATTATACTCTCCAATACATTAAACTACCAATACACACTCCAAAAATAGAAAAAGATCAATCACAATAATTAAATTTTAAATAAAATTTTAACTTAATTAGTTTTAAAAAAATGATGAATAATTAATGATTATACAACTTATTTTAACTTTTAAAATTGATGATAATACTTTTATTAGTTTATATTATAATGGAAATGGGTCCAGACCTACCAAAAAGTCTCCAATTTTTTAAAATTAAAATGGTAAAAATAAAATATTTATAAAAATATTTAATTTATTTAAAAAATAGAGTTTTTTGTAGAATATATATAAGTGTAAAAGTTTATTTCTAAAAAAAAACTGTAATATTTAAACAATGTCATTTAAGAAATATATTTTAAAAATTCTAATATATCTAAGTTTTTTTAATTAAATTAGTAAAATGATAAAAAAAAATTGGTATAAGTATATTATAATTAAATAAAAAAATAGAGTTTTTAGTTGAGTAAAATATTAAAACTATAAAAATATATTTAAAAAATTATAATGTATATAAGTTTTTTAAATGAAAATAGTAAAATGGCAAAAATTAAATAGTTATAAGGATATTAGATTTAATTAAATAAAAATAGAGTTTTTAGTTGAGTAAAACTATAAAAATTTAAATAATGACATTTAAGAAATATATTCAAAAAATAAAAATATAATGGACAATTCAAAAGTTTTACAATAGGTCGTATAAAATAGTATTGAAGATTAGGAATGTTGATTTTAACACAAAATTTCATTATGTGTATGTAATAAAAGTAATAATAAGATAATCATATAAGCAATTAATCTTATATTTTAGACTAAAATTGTATATGTAGTTATAATGTTTGTAATATTTTCCACGTATATATATGTTTGTATTTTTGTAAAACATCTAGTTGCTTTATCTATATTAATTATAAAGTCAAGTCCTGAGTTTGTGTCACGAGTTGACTCGGATATAAACTCAGTTTATAAAAATTCAAAACAAAATAAAAACTACCCATTTTAAATAAAACTACTCATTAAAGGATAAATATAAGTATTTAAATTTTATTTATATCATTTTAAAAAAACTACCCATTTAAAAAAAAAAACTGTCAAAAACTACTCATGTAGTGAGTGCCCTGTGTCTTGTGTTGTCTAATCCATCCTTATTTGATGAATGACAAAGCATATTGTTATTCCTACGGTAATTGATGACCCATCTTTCATGTTTGATTAGCTCCTCGTCAAGTCTATAATGACCAAGAGGAGGCCATTTCAAAATTTATTCTTCCATATCCCATGTCCAGAGCCAATTGAAAATCTACATGCATTGCCAGAGCTGCCCATAATTAATCTTTGTACACATGACCATTAGACCAAAGTAAAAATATATGATAAGTGTCACACATGAATTTTTGTCACTTGTCATGCCTCTATACTTTGGAGTTATCATTACCAGCTATCATCGTCATTCCAAACCAATGATGTCTACATAAATTAGTATAGTTATAAATACTCTCATGTACATAAATTGGTGTAGTTAAATACACTCATGGACATTATTTGGTATAGTTATATACACTATGTATGGGTAAAGAAGAAAAAGAAAAAAGAAAATGGAAAACATCTCTCAAATACTAACCAATTGCGCGACCAATACCAGCAACAAAGGTCCTGAACCCAATGGATCTGAGTGCATCTTGATTTAAGATATACTCTGGCAACTAAAATCAAAATTGTATGTAGGATGTGGCATATGATCCCAAGCATGCTAGAAATTTATATTTTGCTTTTGCGACAAGTGTAGGATGCAAATGGCCTCTGCATGAAGGCAAGTTTCCGTAGCATCTTGTATTACTCGTATCCTGTGATTTTCAATTATCCGGTGCATCAGGATTTATTAACCCCGGGAAGCATCTCAATATAGAAGTCTGCCTAACGCGGGGGTCATTTATCTTCAAGCGGACTCCGTCTTTGAAAAAATAATTGACATACATATTATTAGACGTTATAATCTGATATTAAACATATCAGATTTCTTGGCTTTAATCTTGTAATTGTGCTGATACTTAGGCTACAAAATAGGTAAGAAATTAGGTTAAGGTTTAGGCACCAGTTCATACTTTTTCTATTTCTCCATTGTGTCTATTTGTATAAATACTTTGTTTCACTACAGAATAAAATTAAGTCAGAAAGTTTTTCAAAACTTTTACATGGTATCCGTGTTAGGCCCTTGATATGGTGGGGGTGGGGGGAGAGGGGTGAATAGCACTTTTAAAGTGTTTATGGCAATTGCAACAACTTTGACAAAGTTGGGTAGAAGTGGTAAGTAAAATAGATGAGTTTTGAAGATAGAAATTGAGGAAATTGAAACGCAATGTAAAAGGAGGGTTTAGAGAAAGAGAATGCTCACAATTTATAGAGGTTCGGTGATCCCACACCTACGTCCTCTACCTTGATCTCCCCAATCAAGGATTTCCACAAAACCTTCACTAAACCGGTGAAATTGTAGCTTCCACCAAGCCTTTTACAAATGAGCTCTCCCCAAGCTCAAACTCTTCAAATTAAGTTGAACCTAACTTAATCTACCCAAGAAAAGATGAATATAAAAGTACAATGATCTCCCAAAGATCTCAAGTACAAAGTTTAGCTCATACAAATTTTTCTCTCACAAAGTGTAAGAATGAAGAACAAAGAGAAAAAATAGCTTCTTGGCTTCAATGATGATGAACAATGAATAATCTCACTCTTAGGAGGCTTCAAATGGCATTTATGATGTGTATTTATAGCCTCTCACAAGTTTCTAGCCGTTGGAGCTCTTTTCTAGCCGTTATAGCACTTTTTCTACTTTTTCAAA
>AWUE01019336.1:0-12826 GCA_001974825.2 Corchorus olitorius
ACCAACTTGCAGGGACAGAGTCAGGTGCAGACACAATCCCACTCAAAAGACAGGAGCAGCGGGGAACTAACTTAAACACCCCGGCCCACCCGCCCGATGCCTGAGTAGAAGAAGAGCCGTTTCGTTTGGTCACTTTATAACCTCCCTCACGGCTGGGGGGCAATTGTTGAGCATGACACAATTGCTTGGCGCCCGACCACTTCCAAACCTGGCGACCGACCACTTCCAAACCTGGCGACCGACTACTTCCATAACGCGGCGCTCGACCGCTTGTGACCACAAGGAACCTGATCAATAAAGTCATCCGGCCCAAATTAGCTTCAAGGCCTAAAAGCCCATCGCCAACCAGCTGGCACCCCACACGTGACCTCCAAACGTACGACCTCACACGTGATCTCCAACGGACACCTCCACATGTGACATCGCGCGTGCGACCCGTACAAGGAGGCCCTATATATACCCACAACTCTCAAGGCTGAAAGAGGTTACACACTCTCCCTCTACTCCTTACACTTTTGTCTCTACATTTTCTAAAACCCTAAACCCCAAAACCAGATCTAAATCTAGATCTCTGACTTAGGCATCGGAGTTCAAACGGGGGACCCCAGCCCCGTCGCTCCTAACGCCTCTTTCTTAGTGTTCTCAGGCTACATTGGAAGCTCCTCTCCACCGTCAGTTAACCAGCGACTTGGTGCCCGCAACAAATGACAGTAGACCAACCCAATTAAGAAAGGGTATTATTAAATATCGCTCCCTTTTACTTGTCACCACCCCCCGTTTGGACTATTTGACCCTTTGCTTTATTTTCCTTCAAACTTCAAAATTTTCAATTCTCTCAAATTCTCTCAATCTTTAAACTTCCAAACCTCAATTATTCAAGTAAAACAACATCAAAACTCATGGAGAAGCAACATCTAGGGTGGGCAAAAGTTTTTCAGACTGAAAATATGTTATTGTTTTTAAAAAGGCAAAAAAAAAAGGAACTGAAATCAGGCTTGGTCGCGCGCGGCTTGCGACCAAACCACGGCGCAGTTGCGAGCCACGCGCGACCAAGGCTCGCGACCGAGCCGCGGCTTGGTCTCTAACTATGCGCAACCAGGCCATATTTTTTTACTTTTTTTTTTAAAAAAAATTAATAATTAGTTATTATTTTTAAAAATTAGTTATTATTATTTTATATGATTATTTAGGTCCCAATTTTTTTATTTTTTAAAAAAGTAATTGCAAACTAATTGAATGATGCATAACAAATGGTTCCTCTTCTTATAGTCACAGTAAGTAGATAGTAAATGAATTAATGTTATTGATCAATGTGTTAATGATTCCTAGTTCCTTTTGGACTTTGTATGGAATGCTGCATAACAAACTATGGAATGCAACATTCATCAATAACATTCATTTCCTATCTACTTATTGGGACTATTCAAAGAGGGGACGATTCGTTATGCATCATTGATCGAGCCAAAATATTGACTTGGGAACTGACAGGAGGTGGATTCTTGTGGGAGGTATTTGCTAATCATTTCTTATCTTTCCGGAAATTTTTATAAATCTGCAATTATTGACTTTAGCATATATTTAGGAAAATTCCACATAAACCGAAAAATTGACCCGAATTTTGTCCTCCATAATAGTTATCCTACATTATGTAGCAAAACTCCGGGAGCATATCACCTACAATTACAAATACTACAAACCTGCAATTGTAGGATGTGGCTTCATAAGGGAGAGACACGTCGCCCCTCTTCACCTAATGCAAACAAACCGCGTTAACATTTTTCTTTTGTCTTTTCTCCCTAGCTTTTCACGTTACTTTTTACTAATCATCACTTGACTAGTTTTTATTTTTTGTCTTTCCAGATTTGTGTTTCCTTTGCAGCGTTCTAGTCCAAAAATTAAATACGAACCCATTAAAAACATTAATTTTCTGTCAAACAAACACTTTTATAAAATGAATTAGAATTTTAATTTTAATTTCGGGTTAAATTTATTAAAGAATTAGAGCCCATTTGTTTTGATGTAGTTTAATCACTTTCTATAGAAAGTATAGGGTAGGAAATAACTTTAGCATGTTTGGTTATTTTTTAAGAGAAAGTTTAGGGTAAGAAAGTTTAACTGACCCAAATACTTTCTCTCCAAAGTGAGAAAGTGCTTTAACACCTGGGAGGTGTTAAAGCACTTTCTCACTTTTCTCATGAAAGTAATTTTAAGACAAAATTATTTAAAAGGACCTTATTTTTAAATTTAAAATATCCATAAAAGGGTATTTTAATAAATTTAACTTTACTTTCTTAGGAATTTAATTTAAACTTTAGAGGTTAAACAAACATGCTAAAGTATTTTCTCTAGAAAAATCTTTCTAGTCCTAAACTTTCTATAGAAAAACTTTCTACCTTTTTATTTTCTATAGAAACTTTCAAACGGGCTCTAATTAATTTAATTCTTTTTCCTAAAACTATGTAAGAATACATTTTAATTTAATAACTTACCCTTAAAATAAATTAAATTTTTTAATTTGAAGCTAAAATTAGGGAAATTCACTTTTTTTTTTCTAAAACCATATAAGAAAACATTTTTAATTTAATGACTTACCCTTAAAATGAATAATTTTTGTTTTTTGAGCAAATAATCAATTTCATTAATCAATAATTAGAGATTACAAACGCTGGGAGAATAATCCCGCACCACACGTTATCCAGCTCAATCTTTAGCTAATCTTTAGCCAGAGAATATGCAAATACATTGGCTTCCCCATTTACAAATTGAAATACAGACATATAAATAAAGTTGTCAAATCTTTAATATCATTTATCCTAAAATCTATACCATAAATAAACTAACTACAAACCAAATACACAAATAAATAAATTACAAACTAAACTCACATTCCGTGAGAGTTGAACCCAAGACCTCATGGTCTAGGCAGGCTGGAACTAAGAATCCAATACTCTACCACAAGGCCAAATGCCCAATTTTAGGCTAAATACATTTTTAATTTGATGACTTACCCTTCAAATGAATTATTACTTTTTATTTGGGACTCAACTTAGTAAAATTGATAAACTTAGTGAAATTCATTGATTTTTGTTTCTTTATCTCATGAGTTAGCTAAGATTGATCGTATTGTAGGGGAGAAGAGGGTTTGGGTAAATTCTTTGCCTATGGCTTTTTGTAATCCCTTGATATTTGAGCAATTATATAAATTATTCTTTTCTCAAAAAAAAAATAATAAAATCCTATAAGAATGCATTTTCAGTTTAATGACATACCCTTAAAATCATTTTTTTTATTTGGAGCTAATTTTCGTCGAGGAATATTTTTATTTCTTAAACATATTTCTATACTAAACTAGTAGTATTTTATAAATTTTCTAAAGATTAATCCACAAATTATCTTTACATTGATATGGTGCTGTCTAATGTATTGCAAACTTTCTGGTACAAAGTCAGCAGATAAAATCAAATACCAAAAAGAAGAAAAAGAGAGTAAAACAAAACAAAATAAATGGAAAAAATAATGATGCAAAACAAATGGAAAAAATAATAGAAGTCTGTAAAGTCCAAAGCTAGCAGATAGTACAAAAAGGAGGGGTTCAAGAGACGTTACAAAACCCATTGCCGTTAGTTTGTAGTAGGAGAGAGGAGGCGACATGTCTCTCCTTTGTGAAGCCACATCTTGCAATTGTAGGATTGTAGTATCCCCAATTGTAGGAGATATACTCCCCAAAACTTCACTCATGTAGTGGTGGGACCAGTTTATTGGGCCAACCGTGTAAGAACACATCATGGGGACCAAATTTCGGATCAATTTTTTGGACTATGTAGCAAAACTCATATATTTAATGGCTAAACCTGTGTGAGTTTATGGAGGATCATATCTTATAACATGAGTAAGAAAACCCTTTACCTAATTTCTCGTTTTATTAGTTATACTCCCCTTGTTTCGATTTACAAGTCACAATTTTGTCAAACATAGTTCATCTTTGATCATTATTTTATATGTATTAAAAAGCTTATAAATCAAAATTTACAAGTATTATTTTTAAAAAGTATTTTAATTTATATTATTAGAATTGATCAAAATTAAAATATTTTACTAATTAAAATATGACTTGTAATATATTGCCAATAAAATATGAGTTGTAATAAGCATGAAATTAAATATCCGTCGGTACTTCGATATATCCGATATTTGTACCTCTCGATATAAATATCCAAAAAAATTTCAATGTCACGAGATATCCGTCGATATATCCATGTATCTGTCGATATTTATCGATACCTCGATATATCTGTAAATATCCGTAAATATCCATATTAAATTAAATATTTTTTTTTCATTTTTACATCTAGGATTAATAATATAAGCGACATTTCGATGAATTATTTCATTTTCTTTCAAAAATATTAGCAATTGAAGTCATTTTTACAAAAGTGTGGTAATAGTAATACGAAGAATTGTTTCGTTTAAGTGATTTGCTTTGAGATAGACCCGGGTATAATATAATACAATTTCATTCGAATGGCTTTTGGTCATTTATTGAATATAATATTCCCGACATTGTCAATTTGATATTGGTCAAAATAATTTTATGTCAGTTTGTTTTTTTTTTCCAAAACTTTCTTCAAACTAATAATCACATGTTTTCTTAAAACTGACATTAGCTTTTTAATTCATACAATTTGGTCCGATCCGTTTTTGGTCATCTATTTAATAGTAATATTCCTAACATCTATGTAATTTTTTTTTGCCTAAAGCTTTGTTCAAAGTAAAAGTCACATTGTTGTCAAAATATCTGTTTCAATTAAGTCTGGGTTTCAACTTTATATCTGTTTCAATTAAGTCTGGATTTTGGTCATCTCAAAATATCGGTTTCAATTAAGTCTGGGTTTTGCATTTAATGAAGTGATTTATTTGGTAACTGTAGTTGTTGCTGTCCTCTTCCGTTGTTAGCTCAGAAAGAGCTGCATTTCTCCTTCTTCACGTACAACTCATTCTCCCGCAAGACTTGGCTTTGCATCGAATTAAACCACGAATCGCGTGTTGTTCTAAGCTACTTTGCTCAGCGGAGTACTTACTTGACTAAGGGAGTTAGGAAAAGCCAATGCTCCTTTTTCCACTAAAAGCTAGGGGACTGCTTCCACAAGGGAGGGAAGCAATACAAGGATTAGGGGCTTACTTCTTTTTTCTTTTTTTCTACTAGGATTGATTTTAAGTAACCATCATTTTGAAGATAAAATAAATGTATGATTAAATTAGTATATTTGATTTATACATATTATATACGTTTTTTGCTAGTAAAAAATATTAAAAGAAATAAAAAATAATGTCTACATATACTCTATTTATCATATCTTGACTTTAAAATATGTGGAAATATGTAAATAAGAATTAGTCGAAATTCCAAGGCAAAATTCAAATGTTTACTATAAATATTCGTCGTTTTAGTGCATTTTGAACCACTTATTTTTGAATTTCATCGATACCTCGATATATCCGTTCGATATATCCGTGGATATCTGTATTAAACTCCATGGTAACAAGGAACGAGGGAGTAGAAACCAATTTGAAATAAACTAAATGACTCAATTAATGTAGGGAGTTTTGCTACTTGACCCTCCAATTTAACCTTCCACTTGACCCTTCTGACGTGTTATTATATAGAAAACTTACTATAATTTCTAAAACCTAGTCAATAATAGTCTTAAATTAAGGGATTTACTCTGCAAACTCTACATATTTATAACTAGGGGCTAAACCTAGATTTAATATGTTATCTTAATTATTAGGAGGGTCAAATTGGAGGGTCAAAAAGAATTTTCCTGGACAGTGCACTTCATCTGCAATCCATGCATTAATTCTTTTCAAGAAGTTATTTCCTGGGCATAGAAAAAGAGAGGTTGATAATTTACTCAAGGGAGCTGTACAATTCATTGAAGACATACAATATGATGATGGTTCCTGGTAAGTAGACCTATTTATACGTTTAGTTACTCACTTAGGCAGGCTCATGGGTCAAGCGTGGTGATCCACATCCATTTAATTTATATATTTTTTTTGCCAGAGATTTAATTTATATTTTAATTAATTATATTTTATTTATTAATTAATAACATTATACATTACATTTAGTATTGAAATATAAATTATTGACCTGACAGTTGTTATCCCTCTTAGGTCTATATTTCCCATTCCATATATGTATCCAAAAATAAAAAAATATAATTAGCTAGGCTTTGTTCAAAAGTTTGATTGGGTTCAACAAAATCTTGAAAATATTTGCAATTGACAAGCATTTGCTTATCCTATGGAACATGGTTTGCACTTAAATGATTAAGGGCAGTTGGCAGGATCCGAATTTAGAGGCATGGGCCGGCTTAGCCCAATTTATACAATAAATGGGGCGGCCCAGATATATTTTAAATAAAAATCATCTAATTTTCTTAATTTCTATAATTTTCATAATTAATTTAGGAAAAATTAAGAAATCAAAGTCAAAGTTTAACCTTTTCCTAGTTGATTTTGACCTAAAGTTGATTAAATACATCCATCAACAATAGGACTTTTGAAAGTAAATCTCAGCCCTTTATTGTGGAATAAATAGTATGAAAATTGGGCAATTTGTTTGACCTATGGAACATGGTTTGCACTAAAGGATTAAGGGCAGTTGGCAGGTCATACAAAGATTGCAAGGCTATTCGTAAAGTACTTGAATTTTTACTTAATACACAAAGAGCAGATGGTGGTTGTGGACAGAGTTACCAATCATGTATCAAAACGGTAATCAATAGCCTTTCATATATATGCATTTATGCTCCAATATACTAGTACATTTGCATCAAAACAAGAGCTTATGATAAGCAAATTGCTTCCCTTAATTATTATACTCCCTCTGTCTCTTTTTATAAGTTCCCTTCTAGAAGTTTTTTTTGTCCCAAAATATGTCCCCTTTCTAAACTCAATGCATATTTTACTTAATTTACCTAAGTTACCCATGCTAGTGGTAACAGGATTTATGAAGAGAGATAGTGAGTGGGAGGAGGAGAAAAAGTTAGTGGGGGGAGAGAGAAGAAGGGCAAACTTGGAAGGAGAAGATAAGAAATTATAGAATTTAGAGCTTTAACTGTATTTCTTAATATTTGCAATACAGTTGAAAGGGACTTATAAAAAGGGACAGAGGGAGTACTTCTCTCTTCTTTCTTCTCTCTTCTTGTTTCGGTTTGAAGAAAGTGAATCAAAATTCAACCATATATATTCCTAAAAAAAAGTAGAAGAAATGATCGATGAATTAATGCATTTACTGGCGAATCAAATATTTGGGTAAAATTGTCAAAAGTGAAAAATAAATTATACTAAATTATTTCTATGTTGATATGTACCTATATATAGAAGGCAATGAATCGAATTTGGTACATACTTCTTTAGCTTTGATGGGTTTACTTGCTTGTGGCTGTCAAGGATAAACATGTCTCCTCTATCTCCACCTCATTTAATCCATAATTTAAATTGTATATTTGAATTTGTATTTTGTAAAGTTAAGTCTGTATCTATCTGTAATTGAAGTCCAATCGGACTCAACTACCTTTGTATTTAAACAAATCATAGCTATCAAACAGAATTATGCTTTTCACACAAACGTGAGTAACTATTCTACATGGTATCAAGAGCCTTTCGCTGAATCCATTTTTTTTTTCTCTTGATCCTTCCTTTTTCATCCATGGCTTTCTCAACCTCTTCAACCCCTATCTCAATCAACACTACTACTCAACTTCCGCTGAAATTAACTTCCTCCAACTTTCCATCTTGGCGAGCTCAGTTCGATGCCTTGCTCTATGGCTATGATTTAGCCGGTTATGTTGATGGTTGAATTGTTCCTCCAGAGAAGGAAATTGAATAAGGAGGGAAGAAAGTTGTCAATCCAGCCTACACTCTATGGCTGTGACAGGACAAACTAATTCTCCATGCTATTTTTGCTTCAGCCTCTGAGTCTGTCCTGCCTTTCATAGCTTCTTCAAGGACGTTTGCTGAAGCATGGCAGAATCTTGTTAAGTTGTATGCCAACAAAACTCGTTCTGGGATCATGGATCTTAAGAACAAGCTAAACACTACCAAACGTGGTGCCCTGCCCATTGGTGAATATCTTCACAAAATGAAGAATATTGTTGATGATCTTAATCTTGTTGGTGTTGCGGTGGATGAAGATGATTTGGTTCTATCCACTCTCAACGGTGTTGGTTAAGAGTTTCGTGAAATTACTGTAGCCATTAGAGCACGTGAGTCTCCCATTTCATTTGAAGAATTACATGATACACTCACCTCTTTTGAGTTGCATTTGAAACAGGAAAACAATTATGATGTGAGCATTCCAACTGCGAATCACGTGAAGAAATCTCAGAATTCAAACGAGAGTTCCTACCCACCCAAGAAGAACAATCGTAACTTCTCCTCCAATCATAAGAAGTTTCCTTCAATCACTTGCCAGCTGTGTGATAAGCCTGGGCATAGTGCAAAGAAGTGTCACCAAGGCAAAAAGTACTTTGACAACAAACCATCTGCTAATTTGGCTCAAACAAGCTCTACGGAAAAAACATGGTGCATGGATTCGAGTGCCTCACACCATGTCACATCCGAGCTCCAAAATCTGTCTCTCAAATTTGATTATGACGGTACTGAAGAGATCATAATTGGAAATGGTCCAGGTCTATCTATCACACATGTTGGCTCCACTAAGATCGGATCTTCTTCCGTTACTTTTTCTCTTCATGATATACTTTGTGTGCCAGAAATCAAACAACATTTAATATCTGTTTCAAAGTTTTGTAAGCAGAATAAAGTATCTGTTGAGTTTTTTGTTGATTCCTTTTTGGTTAAGGATTTGCAGACAGCAGCGGTTTTAACACAGGGGCTTAATGTTGATGGTGTTTACAAGCTGCCTTCCACCTTTCAAGCAACCAAACCTCTTGCTCTCTCCACCATTCGCACCTCTTCATTTGATTGGCATAAACGGCTTGGCCATCCTGCTAAGCTAATTCTCAATCGTGTTCTATCCTTGTTATCTCTTCCTTCAAGTTCTAATGATTTCTCTTCTTGTAATTCATGTCAGTGTAATAAGAGTCACAAGCAACCATTTCATGTGACTAGTTTGTCTAGCTCTAGACCTTTAGAATTGATTTACACCGATGTTTGGGCTCCTGCCCCTAATCCTTCGATTGATGGATTCAATTATTATGTTATCTTTGTGGATCATTTTTCTAAATATGTCTGGTTATTTCCTATGAAAAATCGTTCTGACCTGTTTTCTTTGTTTCCCAAATTTAAAGCCATTGTTGAGAAATTTTTTCAGTCTTTAATTATTACAATTTACTCAGATGGGGGTGGTGAATATGAGAAATTAAAGAAATTTTTACAACCACATGGCATTTCGCATCTCCAAACTCCTCCCACCACATCTGAACATAATGGCTTCGCTGAGCGACGTCACAGACATGTGGTGGATATTGGACTTACTTTGCTTCATCAAGCTCGATTGCCTCTTAGTTTTTGGAGTTTTGGCTTTCGAACAGCAACCTATCTTATTAATCGTATGCCAACCTCAATTCTTAAATTTCAATCTCCGTTTCAGGTTCTGTTTAATAAACCTCCCAATTATACAAAACTTCGAATTTTCGGATGTCTATGTTATCCATGTTTGAGGCCTTATGCCAAAAATAAGTTTGATTCTCGGTCCAAACCTTGTATCTTTATTGGTTACTCTGACAACCAAAGTGCTTATTTGTGTTTTGATACAGAGTCTAACAAAGTTTTTGCTTCCAGACATGTTGTATTTGATGAAAGCAAATTTCCATAACAAGAAATGTTGTCCAATTCAGGTACAGAAATCAATTCTGATTCTACTCCCTTTCTTCATACTCCAAGTCTGTGGTGCTCAACAAGTCAATTCCCACTACCCTCACGCCAACAATGCCATCAACATTGCCCACTGCTGTAAGTTCTATGTCTGCTTATGAAAATTCTGACAACTTTGGATCATTACAAAATATTGTCACAGATACTCAAGAGACTACACCACCGGTTCCTACATTGCCAGTGGTAACAAATTCTTCTACTCATAATGTTCATCCCATGATGACAAGGGCCAAAAACAATATTCATTATAAGCCCAAAAGGGTTCATCTTGCTACTAAACATCCTGTGGAAATTGACATTGAGCCAACCTCTGTATCTCAAGCCATGAAAAGTTCTCACTGGCGTTCTGCAATGTCTGATGAATTCAATGCCTTAATCCGAAATGGCACTTGGGAACTTGTCCCTCCATCATCTTCTCAGAATATCATTGGTTGTAAATGGGTATTCCGCATCAAACGGAATCCCAATGGCACTGTTTCTCGGTACAAAGCTCGGCTCGTTGCAAAGGAATTCAATTAGCGCCCTGGCATAGACTACTCAGAGACATTTAGTCCCGTTGTGAAGCCTACTACTACTCGGTTAGTACTTTCCCTTGCACTTCAACAAAATTGGGATTTGTTTTCAGTTAGACGTAAATAATGCCTTCCTCCATGGCACTCTAACTGAAGAGGTATTCATGAAGCAACCCACTGGCTTTATTGATCAGACTTTTCCTCATCACGTTTGCAATTTAAAAAGAGCCTTGTATGGTCTCAAACAGGCTCCTCGTGCCTGGTATACTGCCTTGAGTTCATTTTTTATTGGATATGGTTTTGTTCAGTCAAGGTCCGATCCCTCCCTCTTTGTTTACTCCAAGAATGGTGTTATGTTATACTTTCTGGTCTATGTCGATGATATAATCATCACAAGGAACTTAAAATCATTCATCAACAAGTTTGTTGACTCATTGTCTACACAATTTTCTCTAAAAGATCTCACTCCATTAAGTTATTTTCTGGTTTGGAAAATGCCTTGATGCCGCATGGGTCTATTTCTTTGTCAAAGAAAGTATGTTTTTGAATTATTGGAACGAGCTAATATGCTCAAGGCAAAACCAGTTATGACACCAATGGCTTCATCTTCTTCACTTTCTTTGTCAGATGGCAAGCCTTTAATAGATGCTAAGGAATATCGAAGCATTCTTGGTGGGCTGCAATACCTCTCCCTCACCAGACCAGACTTGTCTTTTTCGGTTAATAAGCTATCTCAGTTTATGCACTGCCCGACGGAAGAACATTGGCAGGCTCTAAATCATGGACTTTTTCTTCAAAGACCAGTCTCTTCCAGTCCATTGCAAATTACAGCATACTCCGATGCCGATTGGGCAGGGGACAAACTTGACAAAAAGTCAACTTCCGGTTATCTTGTATTTCTCAATGGCAACCTCGTTTCATGGAAGTGTAACAAGCTAGATCATCTACGGAGGCCGAGTACCGAGCTATAGCAAGTGCAACTTCAGAACTTTCATGGCTACAAAGTCTTTTACTTGAGCTTCATGTTGATGTCACAAACCCTCCAACCATCTTCTGCGATAACATTGGAGCCACATATGTGTCATCGAATCCAGCCCTTCATACTAAAATGAAGCGCATTGCAATTGATTTTCATTTTGTTATAGAAAAGGTGAACAGTGGAGTACTTCAAGTCAAGCATCTCTCCACACATGATCAACTAGCTGATGCCTTAACAAAGACTCTTCCTCGACAGCGATTTGACTTGCTAATTTTAAGATTGGCGTCTCCAAAGGTGACTTAATCTTGCGGGGGCTTGTCAAGGATAAACCTGTCTCCTCTATCCCCTCCTCATCTAATCCATGATTTAAATTGTATATTTGAATTTGTATTTTGTAAAATCAAGTCTGTATCTATCTGTAATTGAAGTCCAATCGGACTCAATTACCTTTATATTTAAACAGATCATAGCTATCAAACAGAATTATGCTTTTCTCACAAACCTGAGTAACTATTCTATAGTGGCCAGGTAACTTTACATAAATTTATATAATCTCTTTCAAATAATTACAACTTTTTATATAAACTCATAATTCTTGGAGAAGGGAAAAAAAATTACTCTGCTACATTTCCTTCATGTGTACCGTGTACGTATATATAATTTGATGTTTTAATCATGTAACAGGCTGAGAGGGATCCTACACCGCTTCATCGAGCTGCAAAATTATTAATAAATTCTCAATTACCAAATGGTGATTTTTCCCAACATATAAATAAAACTTTTTATTGCTAGTAAATATCATTAATATTACAATTATTATTTTTATATATATATACGGATAGTGAAATTTTTTATTTTATAATTGCAGGGTCTCATGGGAGTTTTAATGAGGAGCTGCATGTTACACTATGCATTATACAGAAACGTGTTCCCATTGTGAGCTCTAGCTGAGTATCGCAAGTATCTTTGGCCTGCAAAATGCATTTAAATCAAAGGGGGATAAACAATTCAACATCATTAATTGCCTAAAAAAACAACAATTCAACATCATCATAATAGTTACTAGCAATAATTATTCAACACATCTGCACATGTGATTTAAGAAAACAAGAAGTGTGTAATCTTTATGGTGTTTAAGATTATTTCCCTTTAGATTGGGAGGGTGAAAGTCCTTCAAATCAATAAATTTGTATTCTCTCACCCTTGCTAGGTGGAGGTTGCCTTCAACTATATAATCACTTGTTGGTCAGTGTACAAGTTAAATACTACTATTATGCTTTGTCCATAAAAAAAATTATGCTTGAAATAAAATTAGATAAGTCTGTCACCAAAAATAAAAATTAAATAAATCAATTTTCCCTTAAAAGAAAAAAGATAAATCACATTATGCAAAAAATATACATCTATTAAAAGAAAACCGTGGATATAT
>AWUE01019337.1:0-67723 GCA_001974825.2 Corchorus olitorius
GGGGGGGGGGGGGCGGGGCAGCCCCTTCAGTTCCGCTACTGATGAGCAAAAAGGTCCATGAACTTACATCGAACCGTCAAATAAGCCCCTGAACTTTTATTTTGGCTAAATAAGTCATGTTGCCAATGCTAAATGCTCAAATAAGAACTAAACGTTTTAAGATTTTCTCAAATAAGGATCAAAATACACAATTCCAACAAATTAGAACACATACTTAACAAATTTTTACAAATTAGGGAATGCTTAAAAGAAAACCACTGCTTATCATGCATACACGTTAAATTTGATAAAAATTGATATTATCATGTTAATTAAAAATCAAACCTGGCCTATTAATCAAAATAAATTCATTAAACGTAATATGATATAAAATTATCGTGTGCTTTTCAATTTATATATATCTCACATACTAGTATTAACTTAAATTGTATCCAACTTGTAAAAAAAATATTAAGTATGTTTTCTAATTTGTTGAAATTGTGTATTTTGATCCTTATTTGAGAAAATCTTGAAATGTTTAGTCCTTAATTGAGCATTCAGCCTTAGCAGCAGGATTTATTTGGACTTTTTTTAAGAGTTCATGAGCTTATTTGGTCAAAATAAAAGTTCGTGGCTTATTTGACGGTTCGGTGTAAGTTTAGGGGCTTTTTTCTCATTAAACCCTATCATAATAGGAGAAATTATAAGAACAAAACAACAATCATGTCAAACGCCAAAAAAAAAATAGAAACAACAACAAAAACAATCATGTCAATATGTCACAAAGAGGTGATATATAGTCATAGAAAGGGTGCCATGCAATTAATAATTAACAAGTTGATCGGTCCGCGCTGGCGCGTCGGACATTTTTTGTTATAGATTTTTTATTATTGTTTGAATGCAGAAAGGATTTCGTTTCAAAAATTTGTAATTTTATTAGTATTTTGTGTATTTGTGAAGTAGTTTTCCAATTAAATGGATCTCAAATATCTATATATATATAACTTATTAATGGTGGTTGAGTTTTATAGTTGTAAAATTCATTTTTTTGTTGATAAAATCGTAGCTTGTAATCCTTTTCTTATTCTTGGACATTAACCTTTGATACTTAAAATATCCTCTTTCTCATAAATCTAATTAAATTCTTTCTATCATTATAGTTTGAGAAAGATGAGAGACGTTTTTATCTTTTAAAAGAAAATCATTAAATTAAAACAAAACCAATTAGTCTGAAGACTTTAATGGGTTTTACACATAAAATTACAAAAATAATCAAATTAGGAAGAACAGAAAGAGGGCACAAAGTGGGTAAATGGGTCTTCCAAAAAAGTGGCAAAAGACCAAAATGAATGGTGAGAAACTAATTAAGGGTCTTCTTAGTAAATAAACAATACATGATTTTATGGTCAATAAATGCTTTCACATTCAACTGGTTAAAAACCCTTGCAATTACATAAAAGGGCTGGCGCGTCGAGCGTTCAGAAATCGACTTCTTTGAACAATTTTCTATTCGAATTAAATTGGTTGATACGTAGAAAATTTCGAAAGTATTATGATTTTAAATGTGTTGCATCTTTAAAAGGCTATACTATTAACATTGAGCATATGCCATAAAGTTGGCAATAAATAGTAAATATTAGTTTGTACATGGACATGTGCAATAGGTTCAATTTTGTTTCCTCTTCTAAAGTGTGTAGCACTTAAAAAAAGAAAAGTTTACTCTTTTCTTCATATGGAGATGGAAGGCCTGAAAGAGGTTACAATTCTAGATAATTAAGGGGGAGATAGGATTTATTATAACATTTATGTGAAAGGAAATGATAATTACAAAAAAGGGCTCAAGGGTAAGAAACTAACCTAGGGTCTTCTTAGTAATTTGACAAGTGAGAAAAGACAGAAAAGGACAAAAAAAGTTCAAATGGAGCCTCATCGTCGATTCTCAAAAGGGGCCTTTGGTAAATTTCCTGGATCTTTCAAATAATATTTAGTATATATATGTTAATTAATCATATAAATGAATGCGATATATGCATATCTGTTGACAAACTTGATTAAATGAGATCATCATAGGAAGAGTTTGTTTATATGAATATGTCATGTTTGTATGTTTAGACAAACTCTAGTAATTGTTATAAAAAAAAAACTCTAGTAATTGACAGATAGTGAAGTGAAGGAATTAAAAAAATCCATTTATGGCTTCCTATGTCAACCGACTATAATACTAGGTCAAGTTACGTTTAACAAGAAAACACTTGAAGTATGAATATTTGTTCTAATTAAGGAGACGTGAGACACAAGTTGTCCTCCTAATTATTTCTTGTTTTCCTCGAGTTTCTTATACTAGAAAATCGGAGAATCCCGCACGACAAAAAGGCAAGTTTTTTTTTTTTTTTGGCAAGTTTAGGCAGGGCCATTTGGGTCTTTCAAATTTAAAAAAGAAAAATATTCAATTTACACAAGTCGGATTTAAAATAGTATTAAATTTAAACAGATGTGTTAGCCTACGCTGATAACATTTTTTTTTTCAATTTGAACTTGCTTTTACATGTACCGACTCTGGACTTCAAAATAGACCCGTTCCAAATAACTCTTTAAAGACATAGGAGAAAAGATAAAAATAGAATAGTTATCTCAATTCTCATCAAATGTTGATTGGAATTTTTAGTAAATTTGCTTAGTGTCGAATTCGGTAGGATTCATATTAGGGTCATCTCGAACAAAAGGTTTAGGTAGAGTTTGGACATTTTACGTCAAATAGGGTTGGATCGATTAGATTCTTAGATTCAAGATTATTTTGCCATGCCTGCTTCTTCTCACATCATTTTTCAGATACTAAACACTTTGTATATAATTTCTATTTTTAGATATCATTGTGTATAAGTGTTTATATATTATTAGACAAATAGATTTATTCATGGGTCGGGTTACCTGTCAAGTTATAACTAGTGTGCCCATGGTTTAGGGACCTGATAAGCTCGGTCCAACGTAACTAATTATTGTAATTGTAATATTATTATTAAGATATATGTTTCTTCAAATTAGATTTAATTTTCCTTGATAATGTTAAATTGAATACAGTTAATTTGAATAATCATGAACTGATAGCAGCCGTGTAGTATATGTGAGAATGTTCCAAGCTTATCTTGTATTCAATATTTTGTTAGACCTTAAACATGTAAGTAAAATTATGAAATTGTAATTAGTATGTAGCTCAAAGGTCATCTTTCGTCAATATGGTATGATTTAATGAATGCAGTTTCTAAGAGAGAAAAACTTCAAGCAAACAATTCCCCAACCCAAAGTTGAGGATGGAGAGGAAATCACATTTGAAGCTACAACTGCAGCAGTTAGGAGAAGTGCTCACTTATTTGGAGCTCTACAATCAAAGGATGGCCATTGGCCTGCAATCAATGCTGGCCCCATGTTCTATTTTCCTCCTTTGGTAATTTTAATTCTGTTCTTCGTCCCCTTAATTTTAAGTACAATATGGACTTCGTAACCTTAATTAACTTTGATTGATTTCCTATATCATTTCCATTGGATCAAAATGCAGGTCTTTACTATGTACATAACGGGGACTCTTAACACTGTATTCCCTGCAGAGTATCGCAAAGAAATTCTCCGTTATATTTACTATCATCAGGTATTTATATACTACTATTTTACATGTAAGAAAAAGTAAATTTGGGCTCAAATCATCTGATCTATTTAATTATTGCAGAATGAGGATGGTGGATGGGGATTATACGTTGGAGGTCACAGCATGATGTTCTGCACATCTCTCAACTACATATGCATGCGTTTGCTTGGAGTGGAACCCGATGGTGGCCTTGATAATGCAGCCGAGAGAGCCCGGAAATGGATCCTTGATCATGGCGGTATCACTACCTCTGCCTCTTGGGGCAAGACATGGATGGCGGTATGTTTCCATACATATATCTCATCTGCAAATTTTAAGCATTAAAAAAAAAACCCTAAGGGAAATGTCTCATGACTCTGTTTTGTTTGTAGATACTTGGTGTTTATGATTGGGCTGGCTGCCATCCAATGCCCCCTGAGTTTTGGCTCTTTCCTGATTGGTTTCCCCTTCATGCAGGTTTGTAATTAATGTTTAAGCAATATTAATTTGAGTAATTAAAAAAAAAATATATATATATATATATATATGTTTCTTCGATTCTAATACTAATGAATCATCAAATTAATGCAGCAAAAATGTTCTGCTACTGTCGACTCACCTACATGCCTATGTCGTATTTTTACGGAAGAAAATTTGTGGGTCCAATTACACCTCTCATTCAACAGATAAGAGAAGAAATTCACATTGAACCATATGATCAAATTAATTGGAGTGCAAAGCGCCATTTATGTGCCAAAGTATATATTACTAGGACTGATTGACATGATTCCTCTGTTTTGCCTTGAAATTGCACATTTGGGATGTGAATATAAATTTCTTTTGATTGCAGGAAGATGTGCATTATCCCCATACAATACCACAACTATTGCTTTGGGATAGTCTCTACTATATTTCAGAGCCGGTGATTAACCGTTGGCCCTTTAATAAGATTAGGCAAAAAGCTATTGAGAAAACTATAGAGATGATTCATTGGGAAGATGAAAACAGTCGCTACATTACCATTGGATGTGTTGAAAAGGTATGATGCAATTAACTTAGAATTTGTATAATTAATTCTAGTAATGAAGATAAATATATCTAATTATATGCCACTTGATTTGATGAGCAGCCCTTATGTATGCTTGCATGTTGGGCCGAAGATCCAAATGGACTTGCTTTTAAGAAGCATCTGTCTAGGGTTGCTGACTACGTCTGGGTTGGAGAAGATGGAATCAAAATGCAGAGTTTTGGAAGTCAAAGTTGGGATGCTAGTCTCGCTCTCCAAGCTTTGATTGCTACCAATTTATCAGATGAAATTTCAGAAACACTTAAGAAAGGGCACTATTTCCTGAAGAACTCTCAGGTTGCCCTTCTTCATTTTCATTAAAATGTAATTTTATGAAATTTTATGACCAAATTTCTGATATTGCTTCAAATTTATAGGTTAGGGATAACCCTCCAGGCGACTTCAAACGAAGGTTTAGACACATTTCTAAAGGAGGATGGACTTTCTCAGATCGAGACCATGGATGGCAAGTCTCTGATTGCACTGCAGAAGCTTTGAAGGTATTAGTTAATTGTTGTTAATTAATGTGTTAAAAACCCATCGATTTGATTTTTTTACAATATACTTACAATAATACATTGTTCATGTGTTAAAAATATGTTTCTGTTTTTCTAGTGTTGCGCATATTTTGCAATGATGCCACCAGATATGGTTGGTGAGAAACTGGAAACAGAGCAATTTTTCGATGCTGTCAATCTTATACTGTCTTTACAGGTAAAATTATAATTTAAAAATTGTAATTGTTATCTGACAGAAGCTTAGTAAAAAAAAAAATTAATGATTAAGTCAAACAATTTGAAGGATAACTTTGTAATAAATTAATTAAATTTTTTTCCTTATAATTTTGCAGAGTGAAAATGGTGGTTTATCAGCTTGGGAACCAGCAGGAGGTGGATTTTGGTGGGAGGTAACTAAAATTTACTAAATTTTGGATTAGTTTCTTATATCTTTAAACTAAGGGAAATTTCAATTTGTCAAACTTTTTCACTACTAATGATAACTTTCATGATCTTTTCAGTGGCTGAATCCAGTGGAGTTTCTTGAGGACCTTGTCAAAGAATATGAGTAAGTTTCTCCTTTAATTTCATTATATTAATTATTTGGAAATCAATTTACTTTCTAAGACTAATAAAAAAGAGTTAATTAATACAAACAGGGCGGCTTGCGCTGTAGTAATTTTCTTATTAGGGCTATATTTTTTGTAGTTATTTAAGTCGATTAGTAAGAAGATATTGCATTGCCTGTAATTAGTTAATCAGTTAGAAGAAACTCATACATCCAAACAAATAATTCGCATATATAAAGTAAGACACATGACCTCTTTTTCATTCTAATAGTGCATTACCTGAATTCTACTTCATCTCTAGGTAATTTATCAAAATAAATCAAAATAAAACTAATATTCTACTCCTCCATCTCTAGATAATTCATCAAAATAAAGCTAATATTAATTGTTGTTTGAAATGTATGTTGATTATCTAAAAACAATCGTACGCTGCGGTAATTTTTTAATCTTGATTGCAATCGTTAAATTAATGAACTCGGGTAGGTGGAAGAATTTGGCTTCTACATAAGGAATGCCTAATTTTTTGTAGTCAAGGATCATGTATAGTTGATGTAGGAAAATTGAATTAGTTGAGAGCATTTGCAGGAACATATGTAATTTACAGAATGCATCACAAAATGATTGTACTTAACAATGGCTAACTGTGCATTTGGAAATGTATATAAGCAACTAATAGAAACCTCAATAAAAAGGAAGTCGAATAATAAATAAAAAAAACCTTTTTGTAAAATAAAAGAGAAATAAGGAAATGTTAAATTTAAGTATCAAATAATATAATCAACAAATAAATCTATATTTACCTCAAAATGTTGCGGTGAGAAGTGAAAGTTCCCCACTTTGGTTATGTCATCCTAAGGCACTGCTAAATTAAATGGAAAGATCTTATCAACGTTGACCTAAAAATTTTAGGAAACAGAACGGAGTCCATGTGAAACTAATTCAGAGAAATGTTAGGGAAGAAAAAACCCACCCAAATAAAAATGAAGACGAAAGGAAAACATAACTGGAATGTCAATAGTTTACCCATGAATCAACCATTATTGCAATACATTTATAACACCAATCCTTTGGAATTCCGGCTGAGGAGTTGAACCGGTAAATCCTAATATCACACACAATTAATATATGTAATTAATTGAAACACACTTAATCATAAATATAGAAATAGTAAATTACAAAAAAGGGCAGCAGGAAAAGTAAAGGAGGAAATTCATCGAGGGTCTTTTTAGTCACCTGAAAAGTGCGAAAAGACAAAAAAAAAAAAACAAAAGGAGACACCACAACAATCCTCAATTTGGCCTTTAAGTAATTTTCATTGTCACTAAAAATAATATATAGTATATATATATAATAATGTAGGTATGTGGAGTGCACTTCATCTTCAATCCAAGCAATGGTTCTTTTCAAGAAGTTATACCCTGGGCATAGGAAAAAAGAGATTGAAAATTTCATCAGGAACGCTGCAAAGTTCCTGGAAGACATACAATACCCTGATGGTTCATGGTAAAATATTTAATACAAAAATGTAATCTTAATTTCATTTCTTGTTATAATTTGACAAGCTTGCAAATTCTTTTCTTCTTAATATAGGTATGGGAACTGGGGAATTTGCTTCACTTATGGCACATGGTTTGCAATCCAAGGTTTAGATGCTGCCGGAAAATCCTACAAAAACTGCGCAGCCATTCGTAAAGGAGCTCAGTTCTTGCTTAAAACACAAAGAGAACATGGTGGTTGGGGCGAGAGTTACCAATCTTGTCCCAAAAAGGTAAATTAAAAAATTTTTCATTATCTCTTCCAAAAATGAAAATTATATGAGAAAATTGATGATTAAGCATTTTTGGGTTCCTTGATGCAAACAGATATATACACCCATCGAAGGAAATGAATCGAATTTGGTGCAAACAGCTTTGGCTTTGATGGGTTTATTAATTAGTGGGCAGGTACTTGTTAATTAGCATACTTGCATATTTAAACTACTATATAATAGGTTTATCAAACATGCTTGCATATTGAGTATAAATTAACAATGATAATTCTACAATGCTAATATATAATCACTACACTATATATACTGTTTCGTATAATAGGCTGACAGAGATCCTACACCTCTTCATCGAGCTGCAAAATTGTTGATAAATTCTCAATTACCCAATGGTGATTTTCCTCAACAGGTAACTTTCTTTAATTGTCATTCTTGAAACTTTTAAGATTCTCAAACAACCACCATTTAACTTGAGATTTTAAATGGATGATTTGCAGGGACTTATGGGAGTTTTCATGAGGAATTGCATGTTACACTATTCATTATACAGGAATATTTTCCCAATGTGGGCTCTGGCTGAGTATCGCAAGCATCTTTGGCCTTCCAAATGCCTTTGAATCCAAACACAGGACTACTTGTCTATATACATACGTACGGATTGGAACAAAATGAAACCAAAATAAATCAAGTGTGATTCTTAGTTATATATAGTACTAGAGTCATTATTTTGAACTTTAATTAATAATGTAATTATGTTAATGTATGTAAGCTTGCCAATGTTTTTGTTTTAATGGTTTGTTTGAATTTCAAGTTAATTTTGTTCTTTTGCAGCTATTGTATTAATGATTAATGAATCTGAATGAAACAATTTGAAAGTTAATGACCTACAACAGGGAAGGTAAAAGAAACACAATCAAATTGGTAACTCAATTCGCGGCAAATGGTCAACACCATAAAAAGATGTCTTTCAGGATTATGTTTGCGCCACAATTATACAATGACTAGCAATCCATATAGACAGTAATAACTGGAACAAACAGTGACCAAGGCAAAAGTTTCTTCACCTCATTTTGCTTAAAGCAATTACAAACACCTACGTTAAGAGCTCGTTTGTTTTGATGTAATTTAATCACTTTCTATAGAAAGTATAGGATAGGAAATAACTTTAGCATGTTTGGTTATTTTTTTAAGAGAAAGTTTAGGGTAAGAAAGTTTAACTGACCCAAATACTTTCTCTCCAAAGTGAGAAAGTGCTTTAACACCTGGGAGGTGTTAAAGCACTTTCTCACTTTTATCATGAAAGTAATTTTAAGACAAAATTACTTAAAAAGGATCTTATTTTTAAATTTAAAATATCCATCAAAGGGTATTTTAATAAATTTAACTTTACTTTCTTAGAAATTTCATTTAAACTTTAGAGGTTAAACAAACATGCTAAAGTATTTTCTCAAGAAAAAACTTTCTAGTCCTAAACTTTCTATAGAAAAACTTTCTAACTTTTTATTTTCTATAAAAACTTCCAAACGGGCTCTAATTAGAAATTGCTATCAAATACTTATAGAACATTCAAATCCAGAAAATTAAGCACCCTGTATGTTTATACCTCAATTTACAATTGAGGGAAAATTGGTTTCATATAAATATTATTAAGATATGTGGTCAAGATTTAATCAAAAATCCTGAAGAAACTTGGTTTCTGCACCACCCTAGTTCTGATAAAATTAGGAAAAATCTTGTAATTAATTAATAAGGGTTGAAATTTATTAATTATTTATTAGATAATAATTATTTTTCAGAATAATTATTATTAATATTTCCTTCTATGCCTCCCCTACCTAGGGAAGTGGCATAGGATCATGCAGAAGTAGTTTTCTTTAATATTGTTGTCAACTAGGGAGTCAAGCAGTAAAAAAGGAAGTTGTTTACCATCTAATTATGAGATGGAAAATATCTCATGGACTCACATAATAGGGCCCAAAGTCGTCTTCCATGTAGAGGAGAGGCCGCCCTCTTCCCTCTGGAGAGTTATTTTTCTCTTCCTGCGGGAAGGAGGTAGAGAGCTAAAGTTTGTTAGCAAAAGAAACAACTATCTACGTGAGAGATGCATGAGATTTTCATCCTCACACCTCCTCAACATAATCGACCTAACATGTTGGAGAAATCACCTAGCCCTTTCCCTCTGCCCGGGAGGCAAAACTACAACTTTGCATTTTATTCAATTAAGGATAAAATGGTAAAATTGATCAATTGAGGAGGCTAGAAGCTGCGATTTCAACAAGGGAGCATACCATGATGATCCTTGAGCCATGTAGATCATCTTGGTAAAATTTCACCTTATTCTGACATCGGTGTAAAAACTTATGCCCGATTTTCAGTTAAAGACAATTTGGGAGTGAAACCAATTAAGTTCACCATGAAGGAGAGCTCGAATTCACTTGGAATTTTTTCCATAGTCATGTGGAGATAATCTAAGCCTATCGGTGAAATTTTGGTTTATTCCGACTTCGTTTGCAACTTTTGCATTCTTTTCAGTCAAGGACATGTGGCTTTCTCACCCCGATTTAAGCCATTTTCTTAACTAAGTAATATTTTCATGATTTGATGAGCTAAATATGACGAAGTATGAAGAATTTCATGGCCTTGATGTTAAGAGTCCAAGTCCTGATTTCAGAAGGCCACTTCTTAGTCAAATTAGTTAATTTCAACACAAAAGAAGCAACGAAAACATGTTGAAGTGTGATAGGAAGAAGGAAGAATCATCCATCAACCATCTAGGAGGAAGATTTTCGTCTCCCATCCAAGGGAATGACGCCTTGGCATCTTATCTTCCCTCTCCCAATAGTTGGAAGCAATCAGAAGAAGAAGGAAACTTCACTACACCTTCCTGGAAGCTGTCACTTACCAAGGAGGAGGAATTTGCCTTCTTCAGCAAGTCAGGCCCATTAAATGAAAGGCCCATGCTGCCCCCTATATAAAGGGACCAGCCCCAAGGCTTCAAACAGATATCACTCATCTCACAAACCATCTCCTAGAGATATCACTCATCTCAAAAACCAGCTTCTGAAGCTACAAACTTGCTCCGCGCAAAAAACCAAGCTCCGTGCTTGTTTTCTCTCAGGCTCTGTGCCTTTTTCCTCTTGTTCATCATGAGTTCTTACTCGTTCTTCAATATTTTCTTGTTTAGATCTTGTCTCAGGACACCCAAACACTCTTTTAGTGTTTTTCCCTTGTTCCAATCTTGTCTCCTGATATAAAAACATTGTACACTTGTTTCTCTCTCAGCAATAACAATTAAATTGTTATTTTCTTTCAAATCCAATTAAAGAGACCTTGCAGGCGCCAATTCAGGAAAACAAGTTGTTGTGGATCCAATGATTTAAATGCTCCGGTGTGAGTTTGATTCAGTTGCCACAAATCGCTCTGATCTTTTAATCTGCTGCTTCACGCACCAGATCCAGTTTTTACAACCTCTTTGTCAATTTCAGCAAATTGACTGGCACGCCCCTATGCTGTCATAAAGAATTCTCTGCGAAAACTCTAGCAAGAGATTTTCAACAGACATTTCTTTTTCCCGGGAATTATTGGTGGACCGAAGCATGGATGACTCATTAAAAGTCACATCTCTGCTAACTATAAACTTAGGCGAATCCGGATTAGTACACCACAACCTATATCCTTTCACCCCTTGGCCATATCCAAGAAATATGCATTTCTTTGCTCTTGGTTTCAATTTACCCTCATTTACATGAGCATAAACAGGGCAACAAAACACTCTTAAACCAGAGTAATCAACAGGTTATCCTTAAACCAAACACTCTTAACTCTTCAGGAGTCTTCAACTCAATAGCTGTAGTCGGAGATCTATTAACCAAATAGCATGCAGTATTATCCTTGCCAATTTACATGAAATACCATATTTATCAAGCAAATAGTAACCCAAATCAATGTGTTGACTCTTAAGGTTGACAAAATGGTAATTGCATGTTCTCTTTTTATAGTGTTTCTATCGTAATTTACACCTTACAATATGTTTGGATTGGGGTGGGGGGAGGGAAAGGCAAGGAAATGGGAGGAAAAGGGGATCACTCCCTTTGTTTGGATTAGATTTTTTATTTTTAAGAGGGAAAGGGGAGGATGATGGTATCCCTCCGTTTCCCTCCTAATAGCCATTTTTCCTTTCCTCCCAATTTGGGGGGTTTTGAGGGGAAAGGAAACCCATTTAATTATTAATTTATTAAATATCTAAAATGTCCCTATAATTTTTAATAAATATCAAAGTTACATATAGAACTATACTTGCTTTCCAACACTCAAAATTCTTCCACCGCCGCCTCTCTCATCTCGTTTCTTGTGAAGAGTCTATTTTTTGGTGAAAATTTTTAATTTTTTCTTTTGTTTTTTTTTTTTGCTAATTAGCATTGGTCAAGTTTGAGTGCTTTTCAAATAAAAACAAAGGTTATTATTGGTAATTTATAATATTTATATCATCTTCATTTCTTTCCACTATTTAACCAAACAATTGGTATGGTGATTTCTTTCATTTCCTTTCCCCAATTAATTTTAAACAATCCAAACAGTGAAACCTATATCCTTTCTTTTCCTTTAATAAACTTCCCTCCTCTTTCCTTTCCTTTCCTTTCCTTTCCTTTCCTTAAATTACTTGAAGCCAAACATAGTGTTAGGGTTCATTAGGAATTGTGGTCTATTTGGTTAAATTTGGATGACCAAGATTAATTCTCAAAGTCCAAATTTGATTAGATTAAAACCACCCTAATCCAATTAGGATTTACAAAAGTCTTTTACTCAAAACCTAAACCATCCTAAAAAATTACTTTAAAAATTTCTTGTAATTTAATTTTAATTAATATTTAAATTAATATTAATAAAAAAAATTAACTAAAGTGGCTTAAATAATTGGCTTAATGGCGATGGTGGCCACTTGCCATTATTCAGGCCGATTAGCCATTTGGCTATTTTAGCTATTTTAGGAAGCCAAAATCAAGTTGGCTTTGGCTATTTTAGGAAGCCAAAACCAAGTCGGCTTTGGGCTTTGGCTATTTATCCAATTAAGCACAAGCATGGCGCCATGATTTTCAAAAGTTTAATGGCGCCATATCAAGGTTTAATGGTACTATGGAGGTGGCGCCATACCTTTCAGGAAATTGTTGCGGCGCTATGCTCCTCGAGGTCAACTTTTGTATTTCCTCTATTCCTCTTTATTTGTTATCATACTAGTCAAACAATTTCAACTTTAATCACTAATTAAAAGAAAAATATGTAGAACTAAAATTTTAAAAAATATACTTTAAAAAGCTTGTGTTCCAAAGTTTATGAGTATTATTTTAAAATTTTATTTTGGTTTATATTTTTTTTAAAAGATGATCAAAATTGAAATTGTTTGATTAGGATGATGACAAATAAAAATCAACAAAGCGAGCACATCTTTTAGTTGAAGACATGGAGATGAATTAGGTAAAGTTAGAAATGGAGTGGATAAATGGAAAATGGCGCCATGTTCCCATGCACATAAAGGTGGCGCCATAGCCTTTGGAGTCAGTTCCAGTAACTTGCATTCTCAGAATTAACTTTTACTCGGTTTTTAAATAAGGACACAAAGCCGAAATGGATAAATTTGAGCATGAGGATAGCACCATAAGGGTGGCGCCATACCTTTAAGGTTGCGTTTGGTTCGTGGAAAGTAGTGAGAAAGTGTGGTAAATTAAATAGGGAAAATAACTTTCCCATGTTTGGTTGGAGGAATCTAGTTTTATGTGGGAATGTCATTCCCATAAGTTTACCACTTGAGTGGGAAAGTGGTGGGAATGACATTCCCATCTAAAAAGGTGGGAAAGTTCACTTTCCCAGAAAAGTGTTACTATTTTTCCCTTGTCTTTCTCTTATATTCTCAAAATTTATTAACTTTCCCATGTTTACCAAACATGGTAATCCTATTCCCACAAAAATAAAAAATTATACTTTCCCACTAAACTAACATTCCTAGGAAAGTAGTGTGAATGATATTCCCACGTGATACCTAAGATACCACGAACCAAACATAACCTAAGTGATATGGATAGCGCTATGATCAGCAAATGGTGACGCCATTCACCCTGTCCTAACTTTCGTGTTTCTTTCAATTAAGGACATGGAGCTGATTTATTCAAATAGCAATATGTTGTTATTATTTCCAACTTTTTATTGCCTGAATTCGAGTGGAATCTGAGTTTGATGATTTAAACACTCCGATGTGACTTTAAATCAGTCCTCACAGCATAATCGTCTTTTTTACATTTTACAACAAATATTCTATGCTCCAGCATTTATTTTGTCAATTTTGTCAAATTGACCGGCACGTCTTTTACCGCATTTTCCGCGAAAGCTCCAAGGAGATTTTAGCGCAACATATAGTAGTATAGATTTTACCTTGTCGGTTTACAAGTTTCAATAAATATATACTAAATGTTATTTGAAAGACCCAGAGAATTTACCAAGAGCCCCTTTTGAGAATCGATGAGGAGGCTCCATTTGAACTTTTGTTGTCATTTTCTGTCTTTTCTCACTTGCCAAATTACTAAGAAGACACTAGGATAGTTTCTAGTCAGTTCTGTTGCGCCAAAAATCTCTTTGGGTAGAGTTTTTGCGAAAAACTTAATAGCAGCACGGGGCGTGCTAGTCATTTTACTAAAAATGACAAAGAAGTTGTAGAAACATTTTGGTGGTGCGCGTAGCACAAAAATAAAACAGAGCAAGTGAATTGCGGGAACTGGATCAAAGTCACACCGGAGCATTTAAATCATCGATCCCAAATTGACTCTAGAAAAATAAACGTTTCAAAAGATTTCTTACTAAGAAAAAGGAGATTGAAATAACAAGCTGGTTGTTATTCATATGAAAAACAGAAAATTAAATGTTTAACGTCTTGAGACGAGATTGAAAGAGAAGAAAAACTCGCGGAGAGTTGATTTAACGTCCTGAGACGAAATTGAAATTGAGAAATATTGAAGAACGAGGCTGGCTCGTGTTTGAAAAAAAAATAGATTTTGCAGGGTTGTTGCAGAAAGTGGTGCAGGGCCAGAGAGAAAATAAGCACGAAGCTTAGTTTTTTGCGCGGAGCAAATTTGTAGCTCCAGGAGCGTGTTGAAAATTGAAGGGGGAAGGCCCTTTATGTAGGGGACGACCTAGGCTAGGCTACCAAGGCCGACGGCTCCCTTTCTGCTTCATGACTAAGTATTTGCTGCAATCTGACCTGACTTGCTTGATTGACTTCCCTTTCTGACGATTGAAGGAACCTTCCTGGAAGCTACGGATAGATTCTGACATGACTTTCAAAGCTGACTATCATCAATGACATCCTCCAAGGCCGACTATCACACATCCAATATGACCTTCTCCCTCCTTTCTGACGCAATCCATTCTGACTCGGGTCCCGATTGTTCTGCACTGTAGCCTGATTTGCTGTCAAGATAGCCAAAATGATCCTAACCTTGAACATAAACTCCTAGGCCACGAAATTGATCATAACTTGACCATTCTTGGCTCTCAATTCGATCAAAACAGAGATCGGATTCAAAATTGACTAAACTGGGTTGGAAAGCCTCATGTTCTTAATTGAAAGAAATGCAAAAGTTGCAATCTGTGTCAGATTGAGTCCAAATTTCACCAGTAGGCTCGGCTATCATATTAAGACCATGGAAAACATCTTGGTCGAAATTGAGCTCTCTATCATGGTGAAATTGGGTTCACACCCCAAACTGTCCTTAATTAAAAAACGTGAATAAGTAATTCGTCTTGAGTCAGAATGAGATGGAATTTTGCCAGAATGATCTATGAGATTCAAGGATCACAATTTTCCTACTCATCAAACAATTTAATTCAAATAGGAAATTGATTAAAGAAGTAGATTTCTGAACGTTCGACGCGTCAGCATGGGTCAATCCACTTGTTTAAAATTAAAGAAAGTAAAATGAAAATCGCAACTAAATAAAAAGTTTAGTTCCAAATTAAAAATAAACATTCTTGTATACGTAGGGTCAGTTCTAAATTTTAAATTATTTTCGGCTTTAGCATGAATAATTAAAACTGTTGTTTCAGATAGACCTCAACAGCACCATTACCCCAAACTTTACCATCATTGATTAATTATTACAAGTGGATCGGCCCACGCTGGCACGTCGGGCGTTCAGAAATCCACTTCTTTAAACAATTTTTCGTTTGAATTAAATTGTTTGATGCGTAGGAAATTTCGAAAATACTATGATTTTAAATGTGTTGCATCTTTAAAAGGCTATACTATTAACATTGAGCATATACCATAAAGTTAGCAATAAATAGTAAATATTAGTTTGTACATGGACAAATGCAATAGCTTCAATTTTGTTTCCTCCTCTAAAGTGTGTAGCACTTAAACAAAAATTAAGTTTACTCTCTTATTCGTATGGACATGAAAGGCCTCAAGAGAGGTTACAATTCTAGCATTCATTAGCAAAAGTAGAGATAAGGGGATAAGATTTATTATTATAACATTTATGTGAAAGGAAATGATAATTACAAAAAAGGGCTCAAGGGTAAGAACTGGCTGGAAACTAACCTAGGGTCTTCTTAATAATTTGACAAGTGAGAAAAGACAAAAAAGGACAAAAAAAGTTCAAATGGAGTCTCCTCATCGATCCTCAAAAGGGGCCTTTGGTAAATTTCCTGGGTCTTTCAAATACTATTTAGTATATATTCTCATCCGTCAACCATAAAATTTATTTCGATTGAAAATCTCCTTTTCGTAATTTATTTCGATTGCAATATGTACCTCATTTTGTGCCAGGTGTCCTTTTTTAAAAAAAAAAAAAAACAAAAGAAAAGAAATCTCCTTGTAATCTGAGTACTCGAAATTACATCATCATTTATTAATTATTAGTATTATATATAGGTAGTTTTCTCATCCGTCAACAAATATCTCTAAAATTTATTCAACTGAAAACTTCATGTGAGTTCTCGAAATTAAGATTTTCTTATTCTATCTATCTCTTTCCTGATTCTGTAATATCTCATGATTTCTCTATTATCTAATGATGACGTCGATACCATTGTACCAACCACCACTGGGTCTCGACATGTATATATAAGTTGGTAGTAACGTAACGCAAGGTACTCAAGCCATTTTTGTTCTAGCTTCCTGCTTAAAATTAATTATCGGCCACAAAATTTAGTTATTAATTTCACCGAAAGAATAATATATAGCTTGATAAATTAGCTTATTACTAATTGTCTAATTCCTTCTTCTTAGGTAGCACTAGTCTTTGCTAAAAGAAGGGAAGAAGAATAAGTAAATAATGTGGAGGCTTAAGGTAGGAGAAGGAAATGAGAATGATCCATACATTTTTAGCACCAACAATTTCTTGGGCAGGCAGATTTGGGAGTTTGATCCTAACGCAGGAACTACCAAAGAGAGAGCTGAGGTGGAAGAAGCTCGCCAAAATTTCTACAAAAATCGTTTCAAAGTCCACCCCGATTCCGACCTCCTTTGGCAAATGCAGGTATAGCCCTAACGTTCTTCAATATATTCTACTTACTTTCACACAACATATAATTATATATTTATATTGAACTAATCTTCTTTTTCACGTGTATCCTAATATTTTTAAATTAAATGAAAATTAAAATATTAAACGTACGTGCTATTAATTTTGCCCATGAATAAAGCCTATTAGCTTAAGGATGATTGTGGATGGATTTTATTATCTATACTATATTAAAAAGTGCATACTCTTGTAAAACTTTTGAATCGTCCATTATATCCTTATAATTCGAATATATTTCTTAAATGCCATTGTTTAGACTTTTATAGTTTTACTCAATTAAAAACTCTATTTTTATTTAATTAAATATAATATCCTTATAACTATTTAATTTTTAACATTTTACTATTTTAATTAAAAAAATTATATATATTAGAATTTTTAAAATATATTTTTATAGTTTTACTCAACTAAAAACTCTATTTTTGGCCAAAAAAAACTAAAAACTCTATTTTTATTTAATTAAATCTAATATCCTTATACCTATTTTATTTTTATCAATTTACTAATTTAATTAAAAAACTTAGATATATTAGAATTTTTAAAATATATTTCTTAAATGACATTGTTTAAATTTTACAGTTTTTTTAAGAAATAAGCTTTTACAATTATTCTACTTAAAAACTATATTTTTATTTAATTAAATTCAATATTTTATAAATATTTAATTACCATTTAATTTTAAAAAATGAGACTTTTTTTCAATTATAATATCAACTAATTTGAACAAAAAAAATTATAATATAAACTAACAAAAATCTTATTATCAAGTTTAAAAGTTAAAAAATTTACCTAATCATTAATTATTCATCATTTTTTAAAATAATTAAGTTAAAATTTTATTTAAAATTTAATTATTGTGATTGACCTTTTTCAATTTTGGAGTGTGTATTGATAGTTTAATATATTGGAGTGTATAACAAGAATTTAAAGTTTTTAAAAATAAAAAGAAGAGTAACATGTTATTTCCTTTGACTTATAAAGTTAGAGGAGTTGACGCAAAAAAAAAGTTAGAGGAGTCAATTGGGCGGGTTGGACGGGTTTTCGGGCATACTCATATGGGTCCATGTCATATGAGTGAGGTAATTTTCTCAAATCATTCGGATTTCGGCTCATCTGGATTAAGGTCATTCAGGTCTCAGGTCTGCTAGATTTAGGGGTGGGTTCGGGTTTTGGTCTCAGGTTACTCGGGCTCTGGGGCATTCGGGTTTTGAATTTTTCAGATTTAGGACTCGGATCAATTGGGTCAGCCTTGAATTTTTAAATGTTTAATTCTTAAATTTATTTAAAATGGTTAAAATTATAACAATGTGTATTTTATTGAATAAAACATAATCGGATTCGGTCGGGTTGGGATGGGTTATCGAGGTTGGATCAGATTTTAACAATTTTACTTATAATTAATTTCAATTATAATTTTAATTTTCTATAATTTAAACACAATTGATCACGTACACCGCACGTGGAAATGAAAACTAGTATGTATATAACGAACAAAGAATAACATTAATAATTAAAAACAAGTAAACACTATTGAATAAACGGGATACAAAAAGCAGGACACAAATATATAACAAAAGCTTTTAATTCTTTGTTTCAGACAGACCTCAACAACACCATTACCCCAAACTTTACCTTGAGGTTGATTTGTCGTTTTTCTGTCCCTTTTTATCTGTCACTTTCGGACATCAATTATCATGTTGCCTAAATTACCCACATTTAAGGCTCACTTACTACAGTCTTAAATGCTTGTGGAGTGTGGAAAAATGAGTGAAATAGAAAATGAATGAAGAGAGATGTTATTCTTTATGGAGGGTGATTTAGGAAAGTAAAGCCAAAAATTTATTAAATTCCTCAATTTAACCAACAATAACTGATTTCCTTGGTCTGTGTAATTCGGTTATTACCGAGATAAAAAGGGACAAAGGAAATAGTAGTTTTCTCATCCGTCAACCATAATCTCTGAAATTTATTTCAATTCAAATCTCCTTGTAATCTGATTACTCGAAATTAAATCATTTATTAATTATTTATTAGTGTTAATGTAGTTTTCTCAATCTATCAACCAAAATCTCTAAAATTTATTCGATTGAAAACTTCATCAGAGCTCTCGAAAGAACTTTGCTACACGCCTCTCCTTTTGTTCTACATGATGCTCCCTCCTGACGTGTCCATCACACGTTATGCCACATGTTATCATTTTGTTGGTCCAACACATCTTTTACAAATCTTAATTTTTCTAACCCTTAAAATAAAATTTTAATTTTAATTTGGGTTAAACTTAGGGCTTGTTTGATAAACCATTGAAAATTTTCAAATCATTGAAAATTAAAATTTTCAATGGTTTAATCTTTTCCATGTGTTTGATAATCCATTTTCAATTTTGCTTAATAAAACTTTTTCAATGAAATAATGTTGAATTGGATAAGTAACTAGAGAGCTACTTATCACTTAATGTAGAAAACGCTAAGCTAAATCCTTTTTAAAAAATTTTGTTTTTGGCTATATTACCGTTAGACAATTACGTCTTCTTCCTCCTATTTGTTCCAAACTTTATCACAAATCATAAAATTGCAGAGACTTTCTCTTGGAAATTATTTATTTAATCCATTGAACAACCATTCAAGTAAATTTTAGGATTTATTTTTTTTATTCTCCTTTGTTCTTCTCTCCCGTCGTTTTGTGTACTAATAAAAAACTAGGTTTTCCTGCCATTTTTAAACTCTTCTTTCTTGTAACAACGCCATTGATTCTGGTAATTAAATAATAGATCAAATCTTTTAGACTCTTTGCTCATGAAAGATAAACTATATACATTGCAATGTAAAGATCTGTAAAGTGCAAGTATGTGTTGGCTCGTTTTTCTATTTCTTTTCTCAATTTTATATATTATATATATAAATATGTCTACATAAGAAAGAAAAAATTAAAGGCATTATAAACATGAGTTATTATTAAACATTTATATAATTTATATAACAAAATTAGAAATTAAAAACAAATAATATTATGTTATTAATATAAGGATAACATTGTAAACTAAATTATTTATAGAATTCAACCTTCATCTTTATCAAACAATATATTTATATTCAGTCTTTAATTTTCAGGAGGATATCAAACAGTTTTTATAGTTTGGATTCAGTGTTTATGAGATTCAGTATTTAAAATTCTGTACTTAATTTTTAAGCACTTAATTTTCAGTTTTATCAAACAAAACCTTAGTGAATTAGTTATATATTTTATTTCTAAAATCCTACATTAATAAGTTATTAATTATGAAATTTACCCTTAAAATAAAAATAAAATTTTAATTTTGGGTTAAACTTAGTGAAATTAGTTTCGTATTTTATTTCTAAAACTCTAACAATAAATTATTAATTTCGAAATTTACCCTAATAATAAAAATAAAATTTTAATTGGGTATTACTAAATACCACCCCCTTTTACTAGCCACCACCCCCCTTTGGACTATTTTTCCCTTTGCTTTATTTTCCTTCAAACTTTAAAATTTCCAATTCTCTCAAATTCTCTCAATCTTCAAACTTTCAAACCTCAATTATTCAAATAAAACAACATCAAAACTTATGGAGAAGCAACATTTGGGGTGGGTAAAAGTTTTTTGGATTGAAAGTATGTTATTTAAAAAAAAAAAGGAACCGAAATCAGACTTGGTCGCGCATGGCTTGCAACCAAGCCGCGGCTCAGCCGCGAGCCGCGCGCAACCAAGGCTCGCGATCATGCCGCGGCTCTGTCGTGCTCGGCTCGCGACCAAGCCGCGGCACAATCGCGAGCCGTGCGCGACCGAGCCATGGCATAGTCACGAGCAACCACGGCTCGCGACCAGGCCATGTCGCATATTTTTTTACTTTTTTTAAAAATTAATAATTAGGTATTCTTTTTTAAAAATTAGTTATTATTATTTTATATGATTATTTCGCCCCCAATTTTTTTTATTTTTTTAAAAAAATGTAATTGAAAAGCTAATTGAAAGTTTGAATTTTTTTTGCTATTATTTTATATGATTATTTTGGCCCTTTTTATTTTGCTTTTTTAAAAAACCTTTGTCCATGAGTTTTGATGTTATTTTACTTGAATGATTGAGGTTTGAAAGTTTGAATGTTGAGAGAATTTGAGAGAATTGAAAAGTTTAAAGTTTGAAGGAAAATAAAGCAAATGGTAAAATAGTCCAAGGGGGGTGGCTACTAAAAGGGGGCGGTATGTAGTAATCCAGTTTTAATTTGAGGCTAAACTTAGTGAAATTAGTATTACATTTTATTTCTAAAACTCTATAATAAAAATTACAAGGACTAAATTTAATGAAAAAAAAACTGGCGAGACAGGCGGTGAAAAGGATAGGCGGGGCAAACATCATTTTTGCTCTCAGATTTTGCTACAACCCCTCCATTTTGTCACACACAATATTCCCTCATGATGTGTCCATCATACATTAGGCCACATGTTATCATTTTATTGGTTCCAACACACCAATTATAAATTTTAATTTTTCTTTTTTTTAGTGAAATAAATTTTAATTTTTCTAAACCCTTAAAATAAAATTTTAATTTTAATTTTGGCTAAACTTAGTGAATTAGTTATATATTTTATTTCTAAAACTCTATAACAATATTATTAATTATGGAATTTACCCTTAAAATAAAAATAAAATTTTAATTTGGGGCTAAACTTAGTGAAATTAGTTTTGTATTTTATTTCTAAAACCCTATAACAATAAATTAAAATTTTGAAATTTACCCTTAAAATAAAAATAAAAAATTTTAATTTGGGGCTAAACTTAGTGAAATTAAGGCTAAACTTAATAAAAAGAATAAAAATAGAAAAAGAGAGAGAGAGAGAGAGAGAGAGAGAAGACACGTGGCCTAACGTGTAATGGACACATCAGGAGGGAGCATTGTGTATGACAAAATGGAGGGGCAGAAAGAATTATTCATAAACAATATATACAAAATTAAGCTTATCTTACAGAATTAAAAATCATATTTGAAAACTGTAACCAAGAAAAATCAGATAGAACAGAACAATTTTGATTTTTCTTTTTACCAAGTAACTTGTAAAAGTACCATGTGCTAGGAACATGAGAATATATATAATTTTGACATGTACAGTTACACCAACTAATCATATTTATAATCAATACAATTTGAAACTGAAATGCATGAGTATTTAGTTTGATGAAAAGGATGTGATTGATTTTTGACTGTACATAAATCAATCCTTTGAAAATTTTCTATAGCTGGGTACAGTTAGTTTTGTTTCCAGATATTGCTCAACTTTTCATGCAAAGGGTAATTTTCCATTGTTAAAAAGAAGAGAGAGAGAGAGAGAGAGAGAAATTGGGGTATACGTACAGATGGCAAATGCATGAGAAACAGTAAAAGATACAATGTTGACTTAGCAATATACATTTGTTAACAATGGAGGTTAATTAGAAGGGCCCCAAGAAATATTACTGTAGCAGCTATTGAATACAGGAAATTTGAATAATGAACTAATCATAACAACTGTAGAGTGAGAGAATGTTCTCCAAGCTTTTCTTGTATTTGATTGTTGGTTAGATGTTATATATGCGACTGAAATGTGCATTGTAATTAATGTGTATAACTCAAAGGACTTCTTTACATCATTAATATATGTTGTTATGAATGCAGTTTCTAAGAGAGAAAAACTTCAAGCAAACAATTCCCCAACCAAAAGTTGAGGATGGAGAGGAAGTCACATTTGAAGCTACGACTGCAGCAGTTAGGAGAAGTGCTCACTTATTTGCAGCTCTACAATCAAAGAATGGCCATTGGCCTGCAATCAATGCTGGCCCCATGTTCTATTTTCCTCCTTTGGTAATTTTAATTCTGTTTTTCGTCCCCTTAATTTTAAGTACAATATGGACTTCGTAACCTTAATTAACTTTGATTGATTTCCTATATCATTTCCATTGGATCAAAATGCAGGTCTTTACTATGTACATAACGGGGACTCTTAACACTGTATTCCCTGCAGAGTATCGCAAAGAAATTCTCCGTTATATTTACTATCATCAGGTATTTATATACTACTATTTTACATGTAAGAAAAAGTAAATTTGGGCTCAAATCATCTGATCTATTTAATTATTGCAGAATGAGGATGGTGGATGGGGATTATACGTTGGAGGTCACAGCATGATGTTCTGCACATCTCTCAACTACATATGCATGCGTTTGCTTGGAGTGGAACCCGATGGTGGCCTTGATAATGCAGCCGAGAGAGCCCGGCAATGGATCCTTGATCATGGCGGTATCACTACCTCTGCCTCTTGGGGCAAGACATGGATGGCAGTATGTTTCCATACATCTATCTCATCTGCAATGTTTAGCGTTTAAAAAAAAAGCTAAGGGAAATTTCTTATGACTCTGTTTTTGTTTGTAGATACTTGGTGTTTATGATTGGGCTGGCTGCCACCCAATGCCCCCTGAGTTTTGGCTCTTTCCTGATTGGTTTCCCCTTCATGCAGGTTTGTAATTAATGTTTAAGCAATATTAATTTGAATGATTAATCAAATTATACATGTTTCTTCCATTCTAATAATCAATCATCACATTGATGCAGCAAAAATGTTCTGCTACTGTCGACTCACCTACATGCCTATGTCGTATTTTTACGGAAGAAAATTTGTGGGTCCAATCACTCCTCTCATTCAACAGATAAGAGAAGAAATTCACATTGAACCATATGATCAAATTAATTGGAGTGCAAAGCGTCATTCATGTGCCAAGGTATATATATATGTGATTGACATGATTCCTCTGTTTTGCCTTGAAATTGCACATTTGGGATATGAGTCTATATGTCATTTGATTGCAGGAAGATGTGCATTATCCCCATACGATACCACAACTATTGCTTTGGGATAGTCTCTACTATATTTCAGAGCCGGTGATTAACCGTTGGCCCTTTAATAAAATTAGGCAAAAAGCTATTGAGAAAACAATAGAGATGATTCATTGGGAAGACGAAAACAGTCGCTACATTACCATTGGATGTGTTGAAAAGGTATGATGCAATTAACTTAGAATTTCGATAATTAATTAATTTTAGTAAAGAAGATATATAATATCTAATTATATATATGCCACTCGATTTGATGAGCAGCCCTTATGTATGCTTGCATGTTGGGCCGAAGATCCAAATGGACTTGCTTTTAAGAAGCATCTGTCTAGGGTTGCTGACTACGTCTGGGTTGGAGAAGATGGAATAAAAATGCAGAGTTTTGGGAGTCAAAGTTGGGATGCTAGTCTCGCTCTCCAAGCTTTGATTGCTACCAATTTATCTGATGAAATTGCAGAAACACTCAAGAAAGGGCACTATTTCCTCAAGCACTCTCAAGTAATTTCTTTCTTCATTTTCATTATTAAAATATTCCATAAGACTATGAAATTTTATGACCAATTTTCTGATAATATTGCTTCAAATTTAAGGTAAGGGATGATCCTCCAGGCGATTTCAAACGAAGGTTTAGACACATTTCCAAAGGAGGATGGACTTTCTCAGATCGAGACCATGGATGGCAAGTCTCTGATTGCACTGCAGAAGCTTTGAAGGTATTAGTTAATTGTTGTTAATTAATGTGTTAAAAACCCATCGATTTTTGTTACAATATACTTGCAATAATACATTGTTCATTTGTTAAAAATATGTTTCTGTTTTTCTAGTGTTGCGCATATTTTGCAATGATGCCACCAGATATGGTTGGTGAGAAACTGGAAACAGAGCAATTTTTCGATGCTGTCAATCTTATACTGTCTTTACAGGTAAAATTATGGTTTAAAAATTGTAATTGTTATCTGACAGAAGCTTAGTAAAAAAATATATATATATTAATGATTAAGTCAAACAATTTGAAGGATAACTTTGTAATAAAATCAAACTTTTGTCCTTATAATTTTGCAGAGTGAAAATGGGGGTTTATCAGCTTGGGAACCAGCAGGAGGTGGATTTTGGTGGGAGGTAACTAAAATTTACTATATTTCAATTTGTCAAACTTTTTCACTACTAATGAAAACATTCATGATCTTTTCAGTGGCTGAATCCAGTGGAGTTTCTTGAGGACCTTGTCAAAGAATATGAGTAAGTTTCTCAATTCTCATTTTCATTACTATTAATTATTTGGAAACCAATTTACTTTTTAAGACTAATAAAAAAGAGTTAATTAATAATGTAGGTATGTGGAGTGCACTTCATCTTCAATCCAGGCAATGGTTCTTTTCAAGAAGTTATACCCTGGGCATAGGAAAAAAGAGATTGAAAATTTCATCAGGAACGCTGCAAAGTTCCTGGAAGACATACAATACCCTGATGGTTCATGGTAAAATTTTATATGTAAATATTTTAATCCTAATTTCTTGTTATGATTATCTTCTTGACACAACATTATAATTTGACAAATTTTCTTCTTATATATATAGGTATGGGAACTGGGGAATTTGCTTCACTTATGGCACATGGTTTGCAATCCAAGGTTTAGATGCTGCCGGAAAATCCTACAAAAACTGCGCAGCCATTCGTAAAGGAGCTCAGTTCTTGCTTAAAACACAAAGACAAGACGGTGGTTGGGGCGAGAGTTACCAATCTTGTCCCAAAAAGGTTAATTAAACAAATTTTCATTATCTCTTCCAAAAATGAAAATTATATGAGAAAATTGATAATTAAGCCTTTTTGGGTTCCTTGATACAAACAGATATATACACCCATTGAAGGAAATGAATCGAATTTGGTGCAAACAGCTTTGGCTTTGATGGGTTTATTAATTAGTGGGCAGGTACTTGTTAATTAACATACTTGCATTTAAATTAACAATGATAATTCTACAATTTTCATATATAATCACTATACTATAATAATATATATATTGTTTGGTAATAGGCTGACAGAGATCCTACACCTCTTCATCGAGCTGCAAAATTGTTGATAAATTCTCAATTACCCAATGGTGATTTTCCTCAACAGGTAATAATTACTTTCTTTAATTGTCATTCTTGGAAGTTGTAAGATTCTCAAGCAACAACCATTTAACTTGAGATTTTCAATGGATGATTTGCAGGGACTTATGGGAGTTTTCATGAGGAATTGCATGTTACACTATTCATTATATAGGAACATTTTCCCAATGTGGGCTCTGGCTGAGTATCGCAAGCATCTTTGGCCTTCCAAATGCCTTTGAATCCAAATGAAAGGACTTTTCTATATACATACGTACGATTGGAACAAAATGAAACCAAAATAAAGCAAGTGTGATTCTTATGGATTAAAATCCTCTCCCCCCATTTTTTGTGCCCCACCGTGCCCCATCCACCAAATTATGCCACGTGTCCTTAGTATTATACCTTGTTTGTTTTCGAGTTTTATCAAATAGTAAAAATCCCAATTAAAACCAGGTTTAGCCCCAAATTAACAACAAATAATTATATATAAGGGTTAATCCTAAATTTTAATACATTCCCCATAGGGTTTTAGAATGAAAATATAAAATTTAATTTAACTAGACAAACAAGGAATAACATTAAAAACTGAAAAAGGACACGTGTCATTATTTGGTGGATGGGGCACAAAAAATGGGGGGAGAGGATTTTTATCCGATTCTTATATATAGTAGAGTCATTATTATTATTTTTTTTATCAAAGTAGAGTCATTATTTGGAACTTTAATTACTAATGTAAATGTATGTAAGCTTGCAAATGATTTTGTTTTAATGGTTGATTTTTGAATAATTCTTCTTACCCTTCCAAAGTCTCCCTCTTAGTCTCCCTCATCTCTTTTTTTTATTATTATTATTATAGAATTTTTGAAATAAAATATAAAACTAATTTCACTAAGTTTAGCCCCAAATTAAAATTTTATTTTTATTTTAAGGGTAAATTTCAAAATTAATAATTTATTGTTATAGGGTTTTAGAAATAAAATACAAACTAATTTCACTAAGTTTAGCCCCAAATTAATTTTTTTATTTTAAGGATAAATTCCATAATTAATAATATTGTTATAGGGTTTTAGAAATAAAATATATAACTAATTCACCAAGTTTAGTCCAAATTAAAATTAAAATTTTATTTTAAGGATTAGAAAAATTAAAATTTATAAAGGGTGTATTGGGACTAATAAAGTGATGACATGTGGCCTAACGTGTGATGGACACGTCAGGAGTGAAAATTGTTTGGAAGAAAATGGAGGGACGTGTAGCAAAGTTCTTAATTTTTTATGTTAATTTTGTTCTTTTCCAGCTATTATATTAATGATTACAAGTTGATCGGCCCAAACTGGCGCTACATGTGTTCTTTTTTTAGATTCGTGATTTATTACTCTAAGCATATTAAAAAAAAACAAATTGACATGCAAAGGGTCTCCTTCTTCAGGTAGCAACAGTCGTGTAAGAGAAGGCTTGTTTATTCATTTGAACATGTGTTTATATATCTCAGAGGTGGTGGACTTTGAATATTTCTTTCGTGCTTTCTCACATGTTGGAAGTTGAATGGTGATTTTGACACTCTCCTCGTTTGATTGCCATTTATTGGGAATGTTTATAATTGAACTTCTTCGAATGCTCTCGTTCTTTTTGTCAATTAGTGTGTTTTAATGTGTGAAATGATGAAGAGGCAGGTGACGTTTCGACTGTGAATGCAGAAGATGAATGTCTTTCTTGGTTGAATTCATACGATTCTGAACAGTTAAATTCTAATGGTTGTTTTCATTGCTCTCAAGTTTTGGGTGTTTTTTTCCTTTGGCATTACTCATATTTTGAATGTTTAATGGCGGACGGCTATTTCTAAAGAGAAAAGAAAAAAAAAACTATAATTGTTTTTTTTTTTGCATTAAAAACCATATTTGTTTATCCCAGCTTCGGTTTTTCGATCAAAATAAAATTTCCAAATTTGTTATGATTTTGGGACGACAAATAAGTCCTTTTTTTTTTTAAAAAAAAAAGGCTTGTCTAGAATGGAGTTATGAACTGATCATATCATCACTAAAGGACTTAATTGTTTCATCAAGGATTTATCATTGAGTATGTAATACATTGAGTTGGAATGAGGGTTTTTTTTTTTTTTAAATGCACTCATTCGATGCTTTAATTTTTTTGAAGAAATTTTATATCAGAGATTTTAAAACGTTAATGCTGCTAACAAATCTTTGTTAAATTTTTTCTTAAACATTAATCATCTATCCAGGCTGGGCTTAATAACAAATCTTTGTGATCTTTATTCATGACTCATTTATTTCCCCATTATTAACATTAATTATCTTAAGCATTTTGTAATTTTTTACAAAAAAGGGCAAGGGAAAAAGGGAAAGGTAAAAACCAAACAAGGTTAATTCAGTAATGTATGAATTGGCAAAAGATCAAAAAGTTTTGTTATCTAGCTCCTCATTAATCCATGATGGGGTTTTTTAGTAATTTTATTAATCTATTCAAATAATATGTAGTATATATTAATGGTTCTTAATGGAACAATTTAAAAGTTTAATGACTAACGTAGAATTGGAATTCTGGATTGCTAAATGCCGTCCCCTTTTACTAGTCACCGCCCCCCCTTTGGACTATTTTGCCCTTTACTTTATTTTCCATCAAACTTCAAACTTTTCAATTCTCACAAATTCTCTCAACCTTCAAACTTTCAAAGCTTAATCATTCAAAATCATTCAAGTAAAACAACATCAAAACTCATGCACAAAGATTTTTTCGGATTGAAAGTATGTTTTTTTTTAAAAAAAAAGATTTTTTTTCTATTTATCATTAATCAAAGATTAAAATCCTCATGCTAATATTGACATATTCATACCCATTTAAGCTAAATGAATTGTCCAACCAATACTTATTAAAAGATAAAAAGAAATTAAAAGAAAATCTAAAAAGATAAAAAAAAACGTAGGAAAAAGAAAAAAAAACCCATAAATAGATGGCGGGTCGCACGCGGATCGCGACCTGGCCATGGACCCGGGTCGCGACGCGGGTCGTGCGCGACACAGACCATGGCGGGTCGCGATCCGCGCGCGACCCGCCATCTATTTCTGGGTTTTCTTTTTTAATCTTTTTAGATTTTATTTTAATTTTTTTTATATTTTAATAAGTAGTGGTTGGACAATTCATTTAGTTTAAATGGGTATGAATATGTCAATATTAGCAAGAGAATTTTAATCTTTAATTAATGATAAATAGAAAAAAAAGTTTTCTTTTCTTTTTTTTTTTAAAAACATACTTTTAATCCGAAAAAATCTTTGTGCATGAGTTTTGATGTTGTTTTACTTGAACGATTTTAAATGATTGAGTTTTGAAAGTTTGAAGGTTGAGAGAATTTGAGAGAATTGAAAATTTTGGAGTTTAAAGAAAATAAAGTAAAGGGCAAAATAGTCCAAAGGGGGCGGTGGCTAGTAAAAGGGGGCGGTATTTAGTAATACCCATTATTCTAGAAAAAAAAAAGTAGAATTGGAATTAAGGTAGAGAGATCATGGACGAAAATTTACCCACTTGGGCTATGCTTTGGTCTACAATCTAACGGGTGGCCTAAATTCGATTTTGGGCAGATTTTCCTCATGGACCTCCATTATCGTCATGGTCCGTTTCAAATTGGGTCCAACATAATGATTTGGAGCGACCAAATTTCCGTATAATTAAAGGACCAATTTAGACAAGGCAGAAAAGAATAGGACCAATGAACCAATGGTAATTGGTGTGCTTAGGGGTGTAAGTGATATAGTCCTACTCGTGAGTTATTCGGGTTCGATTCGAAAAAAAATTCGAGTTCAGCTCAGAAAAATTCGAACCGAGCTCGAACTCGAGTAGTTTAACACTCGGATCGAAGGCTCGTCGAACCTAATCGAGCTTGCTTATATATATAGTAGAATTACTAAATTAACCTTATATAAGTAGTTTAGTGTTTTTCTGATAACATGGATACTTAAGTCTTTTAGTTAAAATTATTATAAAAAAAAGTCTTTTAGTTAAAATATATTAAAACACTAAATTCACTTCTTCCACCTTCCAAATGGGCTCAGCCGCCTCCCCCTCCCTTTCGGTAACCTTTTCATATTTCGTGATAACAGAACCAGATTCTTAGTGTAATTAGAGTTGTCAACGAACAAACCCAGAATCAAGCGTTTCTCACGTTGACAAGTTGAGATTTTGATGGCAAAAAACTTGATATCAATTCAGTATGGTTTTTGCTACTGGATATCGCAACGTTTCCTCGTGGCTTCAGGTGAGAAAATATTCCAAAACTCCCTCAAAGGCTTTCAATTCAACCCTTTTTTAATGTCAAAGAAAATGAAATCTTAGACTATGATTTGTTTTATTTACTTATATAAAACCACAAATATTTTCTTTTCTGTAGAAGGGAAATAATTGTTTTGAAGAGATTTTTATCCGTTCCAATCTTGTTTTTGGCAAAAAAAAATCTTGTCTTGGGTCTGTCTCCAATAGGCTCGAATAGCTCGACTAGGCTCGAGCTCGGTGTCGAGTCGAGCTCGACCAGTAAAGGCAAAGCTCGGCTCAAATTTTTTTTGTCGAGTTCGAGTAGCTCACTACTCGGCTCGACTCGGCTCGACTCGACTCGATTACACCCCTAGTGTGTCCCTACTCAATTATGATTTTAATTCGAAGTCACAATTTTTGGATATATACGTGTTTAAATGAAATAATCATACATGAAATTATGATAACCTCCTATTAAATTATGATAATTACACTATTTTTGATGACCTCCTTAGTCCTTATGATATTTTGGTAACCTTCCTATGAAATTTTAATAACGATACTATGGAATTTCGAGAACCTTTTTATAAATTTTTTCTTAATCTTCTTATGAAATTTTGTTAACCTCCCAAAGGAAATTTGAAGACCTCACTATGAAATTTTGATAACTCCCTAATAAAATTTTGATAACCAACATTATGAGATGTTGATAACCTCCATATGATATATTGATAACCACATTATGAAAATTTAAAAACCTCCATATGAATTGTTAGTAATCACACTCTGAAATTTTGATAATCACACTATGAATTGTGATAACGTCACAATGAAATTTTGATAAACCTTCCTATAAAATTTTGATAAACCTCCCTATAAAATTTTGAGAACCTAACCTCCTTATGAAATCTTGATAACTACAAATTTTGATAACCTCCCTATGATTTTTTGATAACCTCATTATGAAATTTTGTTAATCTCTCTATGAAATTTTGATCTACATACTATGAAATTTTGATAACCCTCTTATGAAATTTTGAAAACTAAACGGTGAAATTTTGGTAACCTTCATATGAAATTTTGATATCCTCCCTGAAATTTTGATTACTCCATAATAAAAGTTTAATAACCTTTCTAATTTTGTAACCATACTATGAAATTTTGATAACATCTCCAGAAATACCACTATGAAATTTTGGTAATCACATTTTGAAAATTTGATAAGTTCTTTATGGAATTTTGATAACCTCTCTATAAAATTTTGTTGACCCCTCTATGAAATTTGGATAATCACATTATGTAATTTTGATAACCTCGCTTTGAAATTTTGATAACAACACTATAAAATTTTGATAATCCGATCTCTATGAAATTTCGATAATCACTCTATGAGATTTGATAACCTTCTATCAAATTTTGGTACTCCTTATGAAATTGAGACTTTTATAACCTTCGTATGAAATTTTGACCCCATGAAATATTAGTAACCTCCTTATAAAATTTTGTTAACCACACTATAAAATTCTTATAATTACCTTGCTATGACATTTTGATAATCCCTTTGATAACCTTTCTATAAAATATTGATAACCATGCTATAAAATTTCAATAACCTTCCTAAGAAATTTTAATAACCTGATCCTATGAAATTTTGGTAACCACACTATGAAATTTTGATAACCTTCCCATGAAATTTTGATAACTTCCATGTGAAATTTTGGTAACCACACTATGGAATTTTGATAACCTCCTCATGAAATTATAATAACCATATTATGAAATTTTGATAACCACACAGAGACAAAAAAATCAAAATCATAATATCACCTACTCTTTTAACTCAACAATTTCCAATTGAACAAAGTGAATGTGGCAAAACATTATATAACGAAGAGATGGAGCTTCACTAACAATAGTATTGTACGTGTTAGTGTTAGTTTAAACTTTTTATTGACATTTAAAAAATTAAAATTAAAAGTAAAATATTAAATTCAAAAAATAATAGTAAAGGAAATCAATTTGACAAACTTATAATTCGGTCTAAATTGAAAATTTTAATTGAATTTTAAATAATAAAATTATACTAAATTTTAATTATGGCAATATAAAAATATATTTGAAAAAAAGGGTACAATTAGAAAACATAAAGTTTTCCATTATTCGTAGAAATTTGCATGTTCATCAATGAAAATCAATTTTACAAACTTATAATTCGGTCTAAATTGAAATTTAATAATTAATTTTTAAATAATAAATTTTAATAATGTCAATTTAGAAATATATTTGAAAAAAGGGTACAATCAGAAAACATAAAGATTTACATGAAGTCCAAATTGCAAAGCCAGATGTCTTGAAGTCTAAATATGATATTCTTAGGCCCAACTCGTTAATATGGAAGCCCAAAGAATGAGTTCAAGTCCAATCAGTAATTATGTTGCAGTAATGATTCAGCCCTGATGCAGTATTGTTAAATCTTATTTAAAGGAGGACTTCACAAGAGCAGTTTTGGAAGAAAATTCATAACCTTTGATCCAGAGCTCAGAAAAATGCAAATGAGGTACCGTTGGAAAGAGGTTTCCGAGATCTACAACTTTTATGTTTATCTCGAGACCTAATTATGCCGTTCCGGTAGACAATTTTGCCCTTCAAATTTCTGGATAGAATTGATCTTCTCCTAAACCGAGTTGGAGAATGTTTTGGACGAAATTTCAAATGCTAAAGATGATGTGGGGCAACCCTATTGGCCACGTTGGATCCTAATTAATGAGGATAATCTTAATTTTCATTATTTTAATAGTGGAATAATTAAAATATTATTTAGTAATGACAATTTAAAAATATATTTGAAAAAAAAGGATACAATCGGAATATATTTCGTACTTATATATATATATATATATATTCAATAGACTAAGACTAAGAATAATTATTTGATATACTGATAGTGTAAAATTTAAATTGCAAAAGCAGAGTAAGAAATTGACATATACCTATTTTCTGAATTAATTTTATTTTTAAAATTCAAAATTATTGCCTAGAGGACACATGTCAATAGTGTTGTCCATGGGCCGGGCCTAGCTTGATATCAACAAGGGACCTGGCTGTCCAAGCCCGGCCCGACCTGGTTATTCGGGCCTATAATTTTGTACAAACCCGGTCCATATTTTCAAATGGATAACCAAGCCCGTTTAAGGCTCGTCCATTTTTATTTTTTAAATAAATTAAAATTTAAAAAATATATAAAAATTAAATTGAAAATTTTAATAACAAGTTATATTTAAATGAGTGTTGATATAAAAAACTAAATTGTATAAATATCTTACAAATTTAAATTATGGTATATAAATAAATTGTTTCATTTTATCATAAAATATATAATAAATACATTAATTTATTACTCATATTTATATAATCCGGGCCAGCTTGGGCTTAAAAAGTCAAAAGCAAGCCTGATCCATATTTTACACATGCTTTTTTTTCTTACCCAAGCCCGAAAAATGGCCTAATATTTTTGTCCAAATCCTCCCTTTTTTCGGGCGGGCCTTCGGACTTGGACGGGTAGCCCGAAACTTGGACAGGTCTATATGTCAATCCTTAAACCCCGCATGTATATGTACTAAACTCAACTGACGGTGTATTGTATAATTTTTCATCTAATAATATATATTACATACAAGTTTAAGAAACAAGCGAAAACAAGGGAGTGTTGAACGTGCTACAGAGTTATCAACATGTTTCGAGACAGACAATTTGAATTTCCCAACATGGTTCATTGAAGCGAGGAATTAGTTGCACAATTTTGCTGAGATATTTTTAAGTAGAAGAGGAAGATCTGAAAAATTATTGTAATATCAGTATCAATTTTGTACCTTTCATTAATATAATAAAGAGTTATTATTTGATAACCGCGAGTGTAGTTTCTGGACTTTACAAGCGGGATAAAAGGTTGACAAGTACCCCATTTCAAAATTAATTAAATTTTTAATATTTTAATCTAGTCACTAAGTGGACACATGTCAACCTTCTAGACCCGCACGTGTAGTCTGCTAAACTGCACTGACGGTGGATCTGATATATATATATATATATATATATATATATTAATGAAACTTCAATTTACTTTTTCGTTAAAAAAATTAATATCAATCCAATAGAACTTTAGGCCAAACATCCAATACTATAGGATATTGGAGTTCACATGTGAGTGTCGCATCCCACATCACAAAGGGATGGGCTGTGAAAGTGGCATATATACCTGAAAGATCCAAGAACACATAGACTTAAGCTTTTGGGTTCAGATTGGTGTCTGATAGGTATATATGGGCCACGTTTGTGGCCCTCGTAACGACGAGATCGGGTTGCTCTCTCCTACACATGGTATCGGGCTAGGTTCGATTGAAGTTCGGTGGTGTGGCTGTGCTAAAAAAATGGTGTGATATTTCTGGAGAAAAAAAAATGGGTGTACAGATAGAGGGGAAACTTTATGTTTTCAAATTGTAGCTTTTTTTTTCAAATATATTTCTAAATTGCCATTATTAAATAATATTTTAATTATTCCATTATTAAAATCATGGAAATTTAGATTATCCTCATTAATTAGGATCCAATAGGAATGCTCCACATCATCTTTAGCATCCGAATTTTCGTCCAAAACATTCTCCAAGTCGGTTTAGGATAAGATCAATTCTGTCCAGAAATTTCGTGGGCAAAATCGTCCACCAAAAGCCAGAATTAGGTCTCAAGATAAACATAAAAATTGTAGATATTGGAATCCTCTTTCCAATGGTACCTCATTTGCATTTTTCTGAGCTTTGTATCAAAAATTATGAATTTTCTTCCAAAAATGCTCTTGTGAAGTCTTCCTTTGAATATGATTTAATAATGCTGCATCAGGGTTGAATCATTACTGTATCATAATTACTGATTGGACTTGGACTCCTTTAGGCTTCTATATTGACGAATTGGGTCTAAAATATCATATTTAGGCTTTAAGACATCTCGCTTGGCAATTTGGGCTTCATGAACTAAAACGGGTCTAATGGGCCTGGGTCGAAAGACAAAATCAATAGTTTCTCCAAATTGATCCAAAATGGCTCTAAATCTTCATCTTGCTAAAACATAGTTCCAAATGGGCCTAAAATAGCAAATATGAGAAATATATATAGGGGTAACACGATACATACGACTACCAAAATAAGGCAAAACCGCATAGAAAATATAGAACAAATTAGGTCTTATCAATGTATCATTTTCTTATCAATTTAGAAATATATCTATATCTATCTATATCTATATAGAACAAATTAGGTCTTGCGTAATGTCTTTGAGTAATTTTTCTTGCCTCAACTACATGAATAATTGTTCAGGTCATGCTTGCTTAAATCAATTGCCAATTTACGGATAATAATCTACTTAGAAATGAAAAATTCGACTTAATATTGATTATATTACTGCGTTAAAAGCCCAATTACTCACAAAAATAAATAAATTTTCAGATAATTTAGAGTATATTGAAGTGCATGATGAAAGGAGTAGCGTCTCAAATACCTAATGAACTAAGAAGGCTATTCACTACTTTATTACAAAGCATTACTTATTTATTATCCTGAAAGCATGAGAATAAACCAAACACAAATGGCTTGCACATTATAGAGCATTGCCTATTATCTTGAAAGCATGTGAAATGGCATCAAGAAGTTTGATTTGCCAGAAATAGATTCTAAAAATTTGCACATCAGGAATTCAACACATAATGAGATTGTAGATGAATTAAGCATTGAAACTCCATGGGAAGATCTAGAAGTTGCAAATAAGTTAAATGAAGACCAAAAGATTACATTCCACGTTATCTTAGATCGAGTTGAATCAAGAAAGAGTGGAGTTATTTTTTTTGGTGAACGAGCCAGGAGGAAGAGGCAAAACTTTTCTATATCATGCAATATTGGACAATTTAAGATAATAATCACATATCCTTTAAACATATAATCAATCAAATCAATATCGCATTTTTTTATATATGAAATATAAATGCAATATTGGAGATTTTTAAATTTTCATAACGTGGTTATCAATATATAATATGGAGGTTATAAAACATCTCATAGTGCTGGTTATCAAAATTTCGTAGTGAAGTCTTCAAAATTCCTTAGGGAGGTTAACAAAATTTCATAAGAAGGTAAAAAAAAATTTATAAAAAGGTTCTCGAAATTTCATAGTATCGTTATTAAAATTTCATAAGAAGGTTATCAAATTTCATAAGGAGGTCATCAAAAATAGTGTAATTATCATATTTTAATAGGGATGTTATCATAATTTCATATGAATATTTCATTTAAACACGTTGGATCATGTGCAACGCACGTGAAAACTAAAACTAATATATATATATATACTAGACATAGTCACTCACCACGTGAGTATATATAAAAGTAAAATAATTTTAAAATAGTTTATGACAGTTTTTTTTTAATGGATAGTTTTTTTAAATGAGTATATATATAGATTTAAGGTGGAAATTGAGCTAAATTTATTAATTTCTCACCTTTTAATATTGGAACAATTCAGAATAATCTTCCCCAAACCTAAATAATTGCCCAAATTGTGAGTAATAATTCAAACCATCACCTGTATTTCTCGTAATTAATGAAAGACCCTGATATGAGTTCTTAATTAAGCCTATATCATTAAGGACACACATCTAATTGAGATAATTTTACAAAGTTGGCCCTTGATTGAGCTTTTTTTTAACAAATAAACCTAAATTAATCATTTTCTCAAATGTTGAGCCCTTAAATCAGTTAGCCTATTTAGATTGAATGAATAATCTTTTGCCCCATATTTGTAACTCATTTTGTGCCCTCTCCACCAAAATGTGTCATGTGTCCCTTTTTATTTAGTACTTATTTTATACCTTTTCTATTTACAAGTTTGAAGTTCAACAAATTTAAAATAAAAGAAAAAGTTGAAAATCTTAACTAAATACAAAAGTTTAGTTCCAAATTAAAAATAAACATTTTTGTTTATCTTTTTTTTTTGGCCATAACATTCTTGTTTATCTAGGGTAAGTTATAAATTTTAAATTATTTCATATGCTAAGGCTTACAATGAATATACTATAATTTAATTTGTTTAAACCAAAAATAACATCAATAATTAAAAGAAGTAACACTATTCAATAAACGGGATTAAAAAAGCGGGACAAAGATATATAACCGAAGATTTTAAGAGTGATGGTCCTATGGACTCGAGTCCGTGGGAGTTACCACGCAACCGATGCTAAATCACACGTATGATTATAAATTGATGTAAATTTTAACTTTACCCATATAATATTTTAAATGAATTTTAGTTTGGAATGTGAAATTTTTTAAAATTTTGTATTTATTGAGGTAGAAGTTCAACATAAAGTTTCGTACCAAATAAATTTTTCTTTTGTTCAATTAAAGACATTAATAATTAAGATACGATTTGAACATGAAATTTAACTCCAAATAAATTTTTTATTTATTTTATAGGTAGATATGGACTTCTAAACATTGGGTAAACTTAAAATTCACATCAATTTATGATCATACGTGTGATTTAGCCTCGGTTACGTGGTAACTCCCACGGACTCGAGTTCATAGGACCATCACTCAGATTTTAATTCTTTGAAGATGATGTTTCAGATTTTTGCCAAAAGAAAAAAAGATGTTTCAGACGGGCCTCCAATAGCACCATTACCCCAAACTTTACCTTGTGGTTGAGATGCAACATCATTTATTAATTTTTTTTAGGTAACTTCATTTATTAATTATTAGTAATCTACCGGCTAATTATTAGTTTTAGTACTAGCAGGTTGTTTTCTCAACCGTCAACCATAATCTCTAAAATTTATTTCGATTGAAATCTCCTAATTGTAATCTGAGGTTGAGATGATTTTTTTATCTCTTTCCTAATTCTAATATCTCACTATTTCTCTATTATATCTAATGATGACGTCGATACCAAACTGGGTCTCGACATATATCTATACAAGTTTGGAGGAGTCTTGCTCAAGGTATTCAAGCCATTTAATCTGTACTATAGCTTTCTGCATAAAACTGTCGGCTCCAAATTTTAGTAATAAATTTCACTTTAAAAAAGAAAATAGCATGATAAATTAGCATATTATTTTTTTTCTTCTAGCTAGCACTAGCCGTTGCAAGGAATTAAAGGAAGAAAATAATGTGGAGGCTTAAGGTAGGAGAAGGAAATGAGAATGATCCATACATTTTCAGCACCAACAATTTCTTGGGCAGGCAGATTTGGGAGTTTGATCCTAACGCAGGAACTCCCGAAGAGAGAGCTGAGGTGGAAGAAGCTCGTGAAAATTTCTACAAAAATCGTTTCAAAGTCCACCCTGATTCCGACCTCCTTTGGCAAATGCAGGTATAACCCGGTCCCTAACGTTCTACAATATATTCTACTTACTTCCACACACACATATAGTTATATATTTATATTCAATTATTGATCAAGATAATAAGGGGTATCTGATCAATACACTTTTAATCTTCTAAAATTATGTATTTGTTAAAAGGAATTTAACATGTTACGCTTTCAATCCACATGGAAGACATTAGTTTCTTACCACACTAAAGTCTGTGTACCCTACCTTACTTCTAAGCTTCTAAGGTTTCCTCGGTAAATTCTCAAAGGATTAACGTTTGTCAAGGATGAATAACCTACCTTATTTTTTCTCTAAGGTTTCTTCAAAAAAAATAAAATCAATTGTTTCGGAATCGGGTTGGATTCACCTAGGTTTGTATCGGATTTGGACTCGAGTCATTATATCAAACGCGATTCAAATGGATTTCTTGTCATTGATTATGTTTGTCAACTTGGGCTCGGATTATTTTTCACGTAACCTTTTTAGAAAATGGACACTTTGGACCATTAATTTCCTTTTTTTCCTTTTTTCTACCTTTGCATCCTTAGCTTTCAAATTTAGGAAAATTTGCTCCAAAATGGACGGAAATTGTTAGGCTTCTATTTGCTAGCTGACGTGGCATTTCCACATCAGCTTCATGCGGGGCTCATATGAGGAAAAAATTGAAAAATTGAAAAAAAGGTAAAATATAGAAAAAAGAGCATGAGGCTGACAATTTGGCTCTTTTTTTTTCTGAGTTTTTTGTTTAAAAAAACTTGACAAGTGAATTTCTTTTTTGGAAAAAAAAAATTACGGTAAACTAATCACTCCTCATATAGAAAATTTATTTTATAAGTTTCATATTCGAATTAACAGGGTTAGTCGATTCTTTCAGGAAAAACATTCAAGCTGTTTAATTATTTAATTTGAAATGTTGTTATTATAAACATGTCGGGCCATATGCAATGCATATGAAAGCTAAGACTAGTTAATTTTTTACAAAATCTTCAACTTAATTTAATTTCTTAGTAAAATAGTACTTCTATTGTTACTATAAGACATTATAAAATTCTTTTTTTTTGTTTTTCAAGACTTGAAATTAAATTAAATTGAATACAGGATATATTTTGTATTGTGAGAGAATGTTCTCATCTTGTTTTCATATTTTGATATATGTATGTATAGCTTAGTAGCCACATTGCTCCCTACGCTTTGCAAATTTAGGATAGATTGCCCCCTAAATTTTAAATTGTCCCACTTTGCCCTTTGAATTTGCAAAATCAGGCCAATTTACCCCTTGATTTGACGGTTGACTAACGGATCCTTTAAATCCCACCAAATTTGCTGACGTGACGAACTTATGCTGACAGGCATTTCCATGTCAGCGCTCATGTGGGCCCCACCATAGCGCTTAATGAAAACTGTCACGTGAAGGGGGAATGGCTTGATTTTGCAAATTCAGGGAGACAAAGTGGCACAACTTAAAGTTCATGGATAATCTGTCGTAAATTTGTAAAGTACATGGGCAAAGTAGCTATTAAGCTATATATATGTGTGTGCGTGCACGCAACTAAAAAAATGATTTCTAATTAATATGTAGTTCAAAAGGTCATTTTTAAGATATGTTTTAATGATCTATGCAGTTTTTAAGAGAGAAAAACTTCAAGCAAACGGTTCCCCAACCAAAAGTTGAGGATGGAGAAGAGGTCACCTTTGAAGCAACAACTGCAGCAGTGAAAAGAACTGCTCACTTATTTGCAGCTCTACAATCAAAGGATGGCCATTGGCCTGCTGAGAATGCTGGCCCCATGTTCTATTTTCCTCCTTTGGTAATTTTAATTTTAATTAAGTGCTGGGTTTAAATAGTTAAATGATGAACAAAGTGATAATTAGCAAAGGAAAAAGAATGAAAACAGAGGAAATTGGATTGAAAAGGTTGGTACTAGCACTTTTGATTTCATTGCATTATATAGTTGATAAAAGTTTTACAAATGGATTGACAAAGTAATCATGAGATTAAAATCTGCAAAGTAAAGCTATAAGTTGAAAGACAAAACATTAATACAAGTTGGGAAATATTGAACTGCTATTGGATTAAAATGAAGGCAAGCAGACAGAGGCATGTCACTTTGCTTAACTTGCTAGTTTGCTTCACCTGCTAGCTAATTGATAACCTCTTGCAAAGAAGATAAAACAAGGCTTCTGTTGATACCTAAATTTACAATTAGGGGTAAACTTGTCCTCAAGAATGTTAGAACAAGATGTGTGGTTCAGATTTAATCTAATTCTGAAGTTAGATCAAAATCGATGCCATCCTTGTCATATTTTAAAATTAGGAAAATAATTTTATTTTTTCCTAATTTCCTATAATTGAGCCGAAATTAGTAATATTTATTGAATAATAATAATAATTTTATAATTATTATTGTTTCAGTAAATAATGGTCAGAAAGGAATTAAAAGTCATCTTGTATGATTTCTGATTCTGATTGAGATTTAATTCTTAGATGACCATCCTAATTTTGTAAAATGTATAATGCCATGTCAAAATTGGACATATGGCATGATATGTGGCACAGTAAGGCCTAGCCCAGGCTGCCCATGCCTAAATTTGATTCCTATTGAATTAAATGCAACTTTGTATTTTGTTCAAGTAAGGACAAAAGGCGAAAATCAATGAAATTGAATGGCCTAGAGAGGTGCGATCCAAACAGGGATTTTTCCATTATAATCCTTGACTCTCATAGATCATCCTGACAAAATTTTATCTCATTCTGACTTAAGATGAAAAACTTATGCACGTTTTTTCAATTAAGAACAATTTGGGGGTGTGAAACCAACTTCACCATGACAAAGAGCTCATTTTTTACCAAGATTTTTTCTATGGTCTTAATATGATAGCTGAACCCTATTGGTGAAATTTGGACTCAATCTGACTTTGTTTGCAACTTTTTCATATTTTTCAATTAAGGACAGGAGGCTTTCCATCCCGATTTAGTCAAAATTGAATCTGATTTCTGTTATGACCGAATTAATGGCCAAGAATGATCAATTCATGATCAATTTCATGGCCAAGGAAGTCTTGGTCGAATATGAGGTCATTTTGGCTATTTTCAGCAGCAATCAGTAAACAGTGCAGCACATTTAGGACCTGAATCAGACCAGATTGCATCAGATTGGAAGCAGATTTCGTCTAAGCCATTTTTGGGAAGATATAGCCGGCCTTGATAGTCATTTAAAGGTGGTCATTCAAGGTTGATCGAAGTTGGAAGTCATCTTGGAAGTTTCCTGAAGATTTTCTAAGAGATGAGATTGAAGAAGCAATTAAAGCAGAACAAATCAGATTGAAGAAGCAATTAATAGGCAGACAAAATGGGGAGGATGGTCTTGGTAGCCAAGCCTAGGCCGCCCCTATATAAAGGGTCTTCCTCCTTCAGTTTTAAACAGACTCCTACAGCCTCAAATTTGCTCCGCGCAAAAACTAAGCTTCGCAATTATTTTCTCTCAGGCCTTGCACCACTTCCTGCAGTAACCCTGCAAAATTCATCTCTTTTTTCAACCCGAGTCAGCCTCGTTTTCTCAATATTTTTCTACTTCAATTCCGTCTCAAGACATTAAATCAACTCTCCGCGAGTTTTTCTTCTCTTTCAATTTCGTCTCAAGACATTAAACATTTACTTTTCAGTTTTTCTTATGAATAACAACCAACTTGTTATTTTCAATCAATTTTCAAAGCAAGAAATCTTTTCAGACATTTACTTTTTTACAGTCAATTTGGGATCAATGATTTAAATGCTCCCGGTGTGACTTTGATCCAGTTTCCGCAATTCACTCGCTTCGATTTCTTTTTGTGCTCCGCGCACCACCAAAATGCTACTTTTTTGTCATTTTCAGCAAAATGACTGGCACGCCCCGTGCTGCTATTAAGTTTTTCGCAAAAACTCTACCCAAAGAAATTTTTGGCGCAACAGCTTCTGATTGGTTCAAAGTGGCTGTGTATCCTCTGCCATGTGTGAACATATCAGCAGCAATTTTGTAGGTTCAGAACATTATACTATCAGAAATAACTAACTTGAAATGGTGCATGTTCTGCAACTAACTCCAACATTAAGTCTTCTCTAATTAATCATATAATCTTAATTTACAAGTTAATTAGTCTTCCAAGCAGAATGGATTTCATAATCTAATAAATTAACTTTGATTTCCTTGCAGGTCTTTACTATGTACATAACGGGGACTCTTAACACTGCTTTCCCCGCAGAGTATCGCAAAGAAATCCTTCGTTATATTTACTATCATCAGGTATATATATTTATTTATATATAAGATAAACAAAAAATGTAAATTTGGGTTCATATACAAGAAATCTGATCTTTTTTAATTATATTTATTGCAGAATCTGGATGGTGGATGGGGATTATACGTTGGAAGTCACAGTATGATGTTCTGCACAGCTCTTAATTACATTTGCATGCGTTTGCTTGGCGTAGAACCCGATGGTGGCCTTGATAATGCTTGCGAAAGAGCCCGGAAATGGATTCTTGATCATGGTGGTATTACAACCTCTGCCTCTTGGGGGAAGGCATTATTAGCAGTATGTTTCCATACATAAATCTGATCTACAATTTTTAGCATCAAATTCTTACTAAAAATCTAAGTTATATTGTTGTCATTTGACTAATTTTTTTCTTCTACTCTATTTTTGTTTGTAGATACTTGGTGTTTATGAATGGGCTGGCTGCCACCCAATGCCCCCTGAGTTTTGGTTATTTCCTGAATGGTTTCCCATTAGTGCAGGTTTTTTGTTTTTTGTACATACAAAATATTCATTTGATGATCAATTTGAATGATTCATCCTATATATATTTCTTCCATTCTAATAATCAATATCATCACATTAATTATGCAGCAAAAATGTTCTGCTATTGTCGACTCCACTACATGCCTATGTCGTATTTGTACGGAAGAAAATTTGTGGGTCCAATCACACCTCTCATTCAGCAGATACGAGAAGAAGTTCATCTTGAACCATATGATCAAATTAATTGGAGTGCAAAGCGCCATTTATGTGCAAAGGTATGTGATTGACATATATAATTCCATTGTATTGTAGATCGATTTTACAATATTTATTTAATTAAATCAGGATCATCTTAAAAAGTTTCTTTTTATGATTCCTCTAAGATTGTGCTACATATATTTTACATCTTACCTCACTAAATCCAGCTCATGTATATTTATTACTTTTAACACTAGTTAACACTAATTAAATTTGAATAGTTTTAATTAGTATCACGATAAATTTTTTTAATGTCAAGACAATTTTTTTCTGGTTAAGCCTCATTAATTTTTTTTTCATGTCAAGATTTTTTAAATTTGGAGACATGAAAATAAGTAAAATGCATTTTTTACTTCATATTAGAATTTAGATTTGATGAGGTAATTAAAGTGTAAAGTTAATTTTGAATTTGATTCAAAATAAATGATATGACATCATTTTGATGAAATCCTAAAAATTGATCTTTTTCGGATCATCTTACTACTCCATCTGTCTCTAAATATAAGTCCCTTCTAACTATATCATTAAGTTTAAGAAAATTAGTTAGGGTTCAAAATTTTATATAACTTTACCTTCTTATTCTATTTTTGCCCCTCTTATCTTTCCTCCACTTACTTTCTCTCCTCCTATTCATCTCTTACCTAATACTACCACTTGCAAGGTTAGTTTTGGAAATAACTAATAAATACATTGGTTTTGCTAAAGTGACTTATAAATTGGGACAAAAAAACCTTCTAAAAAGGGACTTATAATTAGGGACAGAGTGAGTATTATTTAAACTCTAAGCATGACGTTCACTATATTCTTCTATTATTTTCTCTACAAATTGTACGTTTTGGACATGAAAGATATACATATATATATATATATATATAATTAATATTGCAGGAAGATGCACATTATCCACATACAATACCACAACTTTTGCTCTGGGATAGTCTTTACTTTATTTCAGAGCCGTGGATTAATTGTTGGCCCTTTAATAAAATAAGAGAGAAAGCTCTTACGAAGACGATGGAAATGATGCATTTGGAAGATGAAAGCAGTCGCTACATTACCATTGGATGTGTAGAAAAGGTTATGCAACTAACTTTACTAAAAAATATATACATGTGCTAACACACTACATGTTCTTTTTTGTCATAGTATTGAAATTGAACCTTTTTTTTTCTAATTAGGGTTGCTCAGATTCGAACACTAATTAATAATCACTGTATATAATAGATATTAAAGAAGGAATATTCTTTTTTTGGTTAATTAATCAATACTATTACTGTTGGGAGAGGAACCCGGACCCTGACTGCTTTAGTAAGGCCCACCGAGTAGCCTATATACATGTCGGACACCAACCTGAACCCAAAAGCTTAGACTAATGGTTTCTTGGGTACTTCATGTATATATGCCCCTCAAACAACCCATCTTTTTATGATGTGAGATGTTTTCCTCACATGTGAATCCCTAACAATTACCCAAAAGCAAAAAACTTTTCACAGTTTGCAAAATATGTTTCTTATATGAACAAGAAGACGAGAGGTATACAAGGAAACATAATACAAAAGAAAATTTAGGGTTCGTTTGGTAATGTTTTTTGTTTTACTTTTTGTTTTTGGCAAAATCCTGTTTTGGAAACAAAATAGATGAAAACATGTTTGCAAGATGTTTCAGTTTTCAAAAATTTTGAAAACAGAAACAATATTTCAGAAAAAAAAAGGTGGAAACAAGATTTTTATGTTTTCATATTTTCCAAAATACTGAAACATGTTGATGAACAATATTTTACATTTCTCTAGAAATTTTCTTCCTTTTTTTTTATTTAGAAAACACACAAAAAAATTGTATATGTAAATATGCTTTTGTTTTCAAAAATTGACAACAAAACAAAAATAAAAAAACAAAAACGGAAATGATGCAAAACAACCCAATAAAGCTTGTATCTATAATAGTAGTATGATCATTAAATACAAGGGAAGTTTTTAAAAAATGTTTTTTTCAATGTCTGGTGCATTTAACGCATCTCACAAGTGAAGTTGTTTTTTTTTTTTCTGAAATTTTTAGGTTAAGTTAAATCACTCAAAGGTTGAGCTCACAAGTGAAAGTTTAAAATAATATTCACTTTGTTCCTAATTATAAGTCATAGATAATCGAAATCTTCAATCAAGTAGAGTAGTTGAAAGTTAGTTGGTTTGTAAATTTTAAGCATATTTTAGTCTACTTTCCCATAACACCCTTAATTAAATATTCACCTATACACACATACTCATCCTCTCTTCTTAATTAAAGAAGGATAAATTTGGAAAATAAGTAATTAATGCTTTTTTGATAGTGTAAAATGACAAATAAAAAGAAACAAAGGGTTGTGACTTATAAATAGGAATAAAAGGAGTATTATTTTAACTTTTTCCTTAATAGTACAATTTATTATAGAGATAGAATGCCCTTTTAATATATTGGGATAAAGAATCAATATTACTCAAACAAAAATTTAAATAAATTTAATAGATTATTTATGTACCTCCTCTTTCAAAACTCTAAAATGTTGGGTGTTAAGTTTTAGGATTAACCCTTAAATTTAGACAATTATTATTATTACTTGGTGCTAACTCTATCAAATTATTACTAAATATTATTTAATTAGTTATATATTATTTTCGTCAAAAAAAAGTTATATATATTTTTGTAAAACCCTATTAACAATATAATTTATATTTAAAAACCTTTTATTTTATAGCTAAATTTTAATAAGGATATTCTACAGTCTAGACATTTGAAAAAAAAGTCAAAACCCCACCTCATTAACTTCTTACCTCCCCAAAAATTTTACTAGTGTTTTGTGACTAACATAAAGCTCATCAATTTTAAGTAATAGCAATTCAGAAATATTTTGGGAAAGAATGGTAAAATCACATCTAAAAGTTTCCCACTTGATTTGAGCAGCCCTTGTATATGCTTGCTTGTTGGGCTGAAGATCGAAATGGAATTGCTTTTAAGAAGCATCTTTCTAGGGTTCCCGATTATGTCTGGGTTGGAGAAGATGGAATAAAGATGCAGGTAATTAGAAAATAATATAATTGTGTCGCATACATGTACTGAAATATATATAAAATTAAGAATGTTGAAGGCACTAAGTATGATCTTAATTTTCAAATTCTTCGGCAGAGTTTTGGAAGTCAAACATGGGATGCTAGTTTGGTTCTCCAAGCTTTGCTTGCTGCCAATTTATCCGACGAAATTGGAGAAATACTAAAGAAAGGGCACTACTTCCTGAAGAACTCTCAAGTAATATTTTCTTTTTTCATCTTCATTAAATTTCAAATGACCATGTAAGTTGTGACTACTAGGAAATAATTGTTTGATAATATTGCTTCAAAATAATTAAGGTTAGGGAAAATCCTCCTGGCGATTTCAAACGAAGGTTTAGACACATTTCAAAAGGATCATGGACTTTCTCCGATCGAGACCATGGATGGCAAGTCTCTGATTGTACTGCAGAAGCTTTGAAGGTAGTTAATTTTTTTTAATGTTTATATAAAGACACATGAATTTTGATTTTGTTAAATAGTTGACAAAATGTTTTAATTTGTTTGGTAGTGTTGCACATATTTTGCAATGATGCCACCAGAAATGGTAGGTGAGAAATTGGAAAGAGAGCAATTTTTCGATGCTGTCAATCTTATACTATCTTTACAGGTAAAGGAATAATTTGCAATACCAATAAATAATAATGTCATTTTATCTTCACAAGCATATACATAAATATATGGAATATTGCAATTTCTGATTTTAGGAAAAATATCTTTATCTTTATATTACATAAGTCTAAACTTCAAAAACCTTGACCTGAAATATCTAAAATACCCTTTTTAATTTTAAAATTTTAATAATATTTTTAAAGGTTAATATGTAATCTATCCAATCAGATTTTATTTCCATTTTAAAAAAGTCTTAAAATAATAACAATTATTTTATGTTAAACAACTTATTATTATAATAATTATTAAAATTATTATTAGTTACTCCATATCATTACGTTTTTCTTTCCATATTACAAAATCTAAAATAACAGTAACAATTTTTTTTACGTTAAACCTCTTATTATTATAATTATTATTATTAGTGGTAAAATTATTATCAGTTATATGATCATTACGATTTCCCTTCTTATCTTTTTTATGTATTTTTTTCTTCATCTTTTCTTAGATAATTAAGACTATTTCCAAGTTGAATACATATAATATTGTTTTCCAATAATTTGAAACATTTAAAGTGTTATGGTTTTAATTCTAGCCAAATCAAGTCGTTTTTTTTTTCATTTTTCTACCAGATGCCAAAAGTTTATTTTATTTGCATAATAAAGTAAAATTCAAAGATGATAAATAATTAACATCGAATATTTTCATACAAAAAGCAGAAAATAATCCTTAAGAATTAATTAAAAATTATATAAATATGATTTTTCATCTTTGAATGTAGACGACCCATTTTACAAACCCCATAAATAAAAAATCCAAAAACTATTTTGATTCATGAGTGTTATAATTCACTCTAATCTCATAATATTTTGGTATTAAATTAATGTTGATAAGTATTTAATTTTTTCTAATATTTTAAAGTGTCATAGTTTTAATTCTAGCCAAAATACATTTTCTATTGAAAATCAATTTTTCTATGAACACGGAGGGAATAAGTTGGTAGTTAGGAATAACCTATGAAAAAATAGGAGCTAAAAATCCGTTAATGTGAAACTTTGGATTAAGGAGAAAATTAGTTTCAAGTTTTTTTTTGAAAAATTTAATAGATCATTCATTCACTACTTCTTAACCTGAAATATCTAAAATAACCTTTTTAATTTTAAAAGTATAGCATTACTTTAAAGGGTAAACATGTATTTTTATTTCATTTTGATTAATTAATTATGTTTTTAATTTTAGAAGTTTAGTATTCCTTTAAAGGATAAACATGTATTTTTATTTCAATAATTAAAATTTCTAAAGAATTAAAAGAATCAATATTTTATCCAATTGGATAAAATGGTGATCGAATTCCACTTTTAAGTTTTAATCTAACCTTTATATTTCTTTTCCGTTTTTACTTTGAAAAATTGGGAAACTGAAAAACATAATTTGTTTTTGCTGTGCTATGCATGAATATCATGGTTAAGTCTTTGACTAATAAGAATAAGAATCGATGAATGAAATTAATTATCTTCCCTTATTCCTCTCCCTAACTAGTTAAGAAAATATAAATATTTTGATGATATTTTTTTCTTGCACATCCGGCAAAAACAGAAAATTAAGAAAGTAAGGCCAAGAAATCAAGAGTATATGGAAGTTGAGTATTTAATAATTGTTTTCCAATAATTTGAAGTACTTTAAGTGTCATAGTTTTAATTCTAACCAATCAAGACATTGTTTTTTCTTTAAACTATTCTACAAAGTTTGTCCTTTATCCAATCACTTCCTTTGATCTTCTTCAGTTCTCCAATGGCTTAGTGGGTGAAGCCACTAAAATTGAAGATGGGCTACACAACAAACTAAGCCCATGCTCATGTCTGTTAATACAAAAGTTTAATAGAATAAATTATGATTTAAAAGATCTAGAGGGAGTTTATAGAAAATCCAACACTTTTTAGTTTTAAAATTTTATTTAATCTTCTCATCAACCTACGAGATCGATGTCTATAGGTATTTCTTCTGTCTCTTTATTAAAATCAATTTCCAAGAGTCAAAAAAAAAATGTTTGACCTTCAATTGCCCATTAATTTCACACGGTTCACCATTGCAAAATCATTGAGTGGTATGACTAAACAACTATGTCTAGAACATTGTTTGAAAACTCTTAGCATCTCATCTTTTAGGGGAACTTCAACAAAGAGATTGATTTCTTAAGATTTATACTTGAGAATGCTAAAGTTTTGCCACAATAATGTTACTTAAAACTTAAAACTGTGTATGGTTATTACGAAAAGTAAAATTATCACATCCACTATCAGTGTAGTTTACTATTAGATTGTACAAATGGGGTTAAAAGTTTGACATGTGTCTTTTTAGTGTATATTTTTTAAGGAAAAATATTTTATGCATCGTTAGTGAAGTTTAGCTGACTGCACATGCAGGGTTACAGTTAAAGGGTTGACATGTTTTAGGGAGTAGTTTTGATTTTTGAACATTAATTAAGTAAAAAGCCATAATAATGTTACTTAAATTAAACCTAAAAGTGTTTATGGTTATTAAAAAAAGTAAAATAATCACATCCACTATTAGTGTAGTTTACTATTAGATTGCCAAACAGGGTTAAAGGATTGGCATGAGTCTTTTTCGTGTATATTTTTTTAGGAAAATTATCTTATCCACCATTAGTGAAGTTTAGCAGACTGCACATGCAAGGTTAGGGTTAAAGGGTCGACATGTGTGTCTCCTTAGGGAATAGTTTTGAACATTAAATATATATATAATTAATTAGGAGATATGGTATGCGTCAACTTTTTACCCGTTTGTGAAGTCTAAAAACTTCATCGACAATGTATTAAATAATAACTTATTTTTTAATATCAAATACAAAATTAATTAAGAAATGACGTATGTTTTGATATTTTCACCAGTATATGCAATCTAAAAATTTCAATGAGATATATTAAATAGTTGTTTAGTTTCAACAAGGGGTTGGATCAAGTGGTAAGCGGCTTGTTCCAGCTTAAGCAGGTCTCATGTTCGAGATCTTGCGTACGCAGCTGCCTCTGTTGGGAGACTCACTCACCATAACCAGGTGCGTGACGCGGGTCGGATCCGGATTAGTCAGAGCAAAATCTTGGATACCGGATGGGATACCAAAAAAAATAGTTGTTTAGTAAAACAACATAATAATGTTTTTCTACAAAATATAAAGATATTTAGTAATATTTTTTCTACAAATTATAATGATTTTTCATAGCATAAGTAAAATAAATATTTGGGGCTGTTTGATAAACCATTGAAAAATTTCAAACCATTAAAAATGAAAAATTTCAATGCTTTAATTTTTTCAATGCGTTTGATAATCAATTCTAGAAAATCACTTAATTTAAAGTTTTCAATGAAAAAGTATTGGAAATAAAAAGTAGGTCTAAGGTTACTTTTTCTATTCAACAATATTATTTATAGAAAGATTTAAACATTAATGTTATGTTCTTTCCTTTTATCAATAATTCTTTCCTTTTTAATTGTTACCAATGTATGTTTTAAATATTTTCGTACAAAAATATCAACAAAACTTTTTTTCTTACATCTCACATTAAGTAACTTATCAAACAGTTTTTTCACCACAAATTCAGTAATAAATTCAGTAGCCATAAAGATTCAGTGCTTAAATTTTCAGTACTTAATTTAACAAACATAACCTTAGTAATACTTATCTAAAAAAATTATATTGCAATTAAACTTTCTTTACAAGATAATATCCATTCCTTATTAAGTTTGTTACTAATTAAAATTCATTTATTACATTACTAAATATTACTTCTAATAAATTATTATAATTAAATGATAATTTCAAAATTAAAATCAATTCCCGCTGATTTTGAAAATGGTCATCCGGAGTATAAAAAATATATAATTTATCATGAACTCTATAAAAAGTTGTGTTAAAGTAAAAATCTCATCATTTATAATTTTATGTTTTTTTTCCTATATGCTATCCTTTAATTCAAGTTCCATAATTTATTTCACAGAAAATCCTCAACGACAATAATGATCACATAATTATAAGTTTGTAAACTCAGTCAGGAATTGATGATATTAATCATGTAATTTTTTCATGATATTTCTTTTAAATTAACTTTATTTTATATGTGTCTTAGTGCTTTAAACATATTATTTGATACTTCAAATATGAATCATATTTTTAATTTCGATTCCATGCATCGCACGGTCTGAATCTAGTATATATATATATATATATTCTAATCTTTGCAACTTATTGCAGAATCTAGATGGTGGTGTATCGGCTTGGGAACCAACAGGAGGTGGATTCTGGTGGGAGGTAGCTGCTAATTTTGCTAATGGTTTTAAGTTTTACCGTTTGCTATCTTTGTTGAAAATTTCTAAATCTGCAATTTTTTTTTTGAAATTTGCTAAATCCGCAATTATTAATATATAAAATTGCCTTATAGTTTTCTCACTAGTACTTTTCCCTATCTTATATTTAGTGGTTCAACCCTGTGGAGTTTCTGGAGGATATTGTCTTAGAATATGAGTAAGAGAACCACCCTTTACCTAATTTTTTAGGGAAAGGATTCTCTCCACTGCTAACAAAACAGTGGAGAGGTCCACTGATTGATTTATGGCCAGGATAAATCCACGTACCCTCCTCTATACCAGCTCCAAAACACAGCGTTTTATTTAACTTTCCACCGTTTCCACCGTTTTCCTAATTCAGCCTTAAGGCCTCCTCCTTTTGATTTTCTTCCCAATGTATTTTACAATTTTCACAAAGAGGCAGACTTCTACTTGTCTCTTAAAATTTTTTAAAGCCGCTTGTTTGATTTTCTCCCTACAAATGTTTTGAGAGATATTGGAAAATATATTAGAAAGCAAAATCAGACTATATATATATATATATATATATACATATATATATATATATGTATATATATATATATAATAGATTTATATATAATATATATTCAAACATAGTTACATACTTACATTTTTCAAGAATAGATGCTTGCTTTCATAGTCAAAAAAAGAATTTTGAGTTATTGAGTTATATATAGGAGTCAAAAACTCAATTATTCATGGTTCACTCACCATGGGGAATTAAATTAAAGTAAATAAATCAAGTTTTTGGGGCTAATAGGTTGTGGTAGATTGTCAAGTCGGAGTCTTATCGTTAGTAAAGAAAAACAGTTGTTGCTGTTGAAATTGCTATTGCTAGATTTGTTCATGGGTCAGGTCGGGCTTCCATTATATAATAATAGAAAAAGTTAGATAAATTTTTTTATTTCTATTCTTATAATTTGGGATTAATAAAAATTCTTTTTCAATTATAGTTATAACATTTTTTATAAAATAGTTATAAGAAATTCATTATTTTGATTTAAGAAGGCGATAATGTCTATAACAATATTTTTATTTTATATTAGTCTTTGAACTAACTCTTTTTTGTGACATTTGTTCGAAAACTTTATATTAAATTTTTACTATAGAAAGTACAATTAGTTTTTCCATATCGATTCATTAAATTCAACATTAATTATATAACTTATTTAAGGTTTAAATTTTTAAGTTCTATACATTCATGGTTCAAAAGTTCAATTTATGAATTAAAGTAAAATATATTAATATAACTGATAATTCCAATCTTAGAGATTCAAGTCTTAATTAATCGGTACAAATATAATATATATATATATATATATATATATTTAGGCCATGTCTCTGATCTATACTATATATATATATATATAGTATAATTGACTTTCAAATCTGATTTCTATTTTAGTCCATGTCTCTTTTTGTTCATGTCTTTAATTAGGGAGACAATCTTTTTTGCTGATTCCTTGGTCAAGCTTGGTGTCTCTATAACATCAAACTTGGTTGCTTGGTTGTAATCTCTTACCTTATTATTAATAATATTTATTACTTTTTAAAAAAGACAAATATATATAGTATACACATATTATATAAGAATCAAAATTGAACAATAACTTGATCCAATGATCCTTAACTAATATATAAATTAAATATTTAAACTAAATTAACCGGAACATTTAAATTTTAAATTAACATAAATTAAATATGCAATGCATATGTTTTAACACTAATTTAAAATAATTAATGAAAATAAATTGTAAATGATTTCAAATTAAAATTAATTAAACATTAAATTAAACAAATTATGAAAATGTAAGCTTTTAAATTAAAAAAATTAAAATCTGTCAGACCCTAATCTGAACAAATGTGAGGCTTTGGGGATTGAATTGCATTACACACTAAGAACTACTCTGCACAACAACACAATATAATTTAATCCATTTAATTTATATTATAATTTATAATCCATTTTATTTACCTCTTCAAATTTATATAACTTATAACTTATAAATATACTGTATTAATTGAAATATTCATTGGCATTGATTTTTTATATGAACTATATTATATTAAAATATAAATATTTAAATAATTAGAAAAATATAATTTATATATTCTAATATTCAAAGTAAAATTAATTTCTATTATTTGTAATAATCAATATTAATGGTATAGTTTCAACTTTCAATCAAAGACTAAAATTGATTATTACAAATAATAGAAATTAATTTTAATTTGAAATCATTAATATTGATAAACCATTGAAAATTATTTTACAATAAATATCATTAATATTGATAAACCATTGATAATGATTTTAATATTAAAAATTAGCAATAAATATCATGAGATTGAGATTTGATGTGGTAAAATACTAAAATTTGATTAAAACTATCAAATATATAATGTTTACTAATTATTTTACAATTTTTAGTTTTTACCATTTAAAAATAATTAATTCTAATTCGGGTCATTTCGGGTTAATTTGTCGGGTTGATCGGGTTCGGATCATTTCAGGTTCGAGTAGCCAAAATTTCGGAACATTTTTGGGTTGGGTTAGTTTCGGTATCAAGTTGGGCGGATTCAGGTTGTTGACTTTTTTTGGTCAAATCGGGTTTGGCTTCGGGCGGTCGGGTCAAATTTTGTCAGCTTTCGGATCATTTCGGGTTCGAGTAGCCAAAATTTCGGAACATTTTTGGGTTGGGTCAGTTTCGGTATCGAGTTGGGCGGATTCAGTTTGTTGACTTTTTTTGGTCAAATCGGGTTTGGTTTCGGGCGGTCGGGTCGAGTACCCGTAGTCGGGTCAAATTTTGTCAGCTCTATGTGCGGGCCCGGCCAGGCCCGACTATTCGGGCTTGGTCATTTAACCAAAATCCTCCCATGTTTAAGAATTCATGTCCAAGACCCGCCTAGATCCGCCCGTTTTATATTTTTAAAAATAAAAATAAAAATTTTAATTACATTTTATTCAACTTTTTTTTAATAAAAATCAACATGATAATTTTTTAACCATATTTTTTATAAATATAATTTATATAATACAATTGTAATGTTATATATTACATAGTATATATTTATATATTTAAAAATAATAACGATATGTTTTATATTAAATACTAATACGAGTCGGGCCGAGTTTGGGCTTTTTGAAAGAAAACGAAGGCCTGACCCATTTTGCAAAATAGGCCTCTTCCTTTATCCAAAGTCCAACCTTCAGGAATTAAATTATTGTCCAAACCCTATCATTTTTCAGGCGGGCTTTCGGGACTGAACGGGTACCCGGGCCCTTGAATAGGTCTAGCTACTGCTGTTGAAACGGTTGCTGTTGCTGAGGAAATTGTAACTGCGATTGCTGTGGTTGTTGTTGGGTTGAAAAATGGGCTGCTTTGCCGGAAAGGTTGCTGTTGTTGGGTGTTGGGTTGAAATAATGGCTGAGGTGGTTGGGTTGTGGAGTTGGGAAAAGGGACATTGTTGTTTTGTTTGTCTTGTAAACTAGAAAGAAAAAGAAGAAAAAAGGAGAGATAATGAAGGTTGATTTAGAGAAAATCAAAAGAGAGGGAAAACAGTAGAAACGATGGAAGTTAAATTAAAACGATGTGTTTTGGAGTTGGTACAGAGGAGGGTAACGTGGATTTATCCTAACCATAAATCAGTTAGTGAACCTCTCCACTGTTTTTTTTAGCAGTGGAGATAATCCTTTCCCAATTTCTTATGCTTTCATTGTAAATAGACAAATTGACAAGACTAATTAATGTAGGTCTGTGGAGTGCACTTCATCGACAATCCAGGCATTGATTCTTTTCGAGAAGGTATTTCCTGGCCATAGAAAAAGTGAAATTGATAATTTCCTCAAGAGAGCTGTACGGTACATTGAAGACGTACAATACCCTGATGGTTCATGGTGAGTAGACATGTCTATAGGTTCTTTTATATATTTATTAGAAAATTATACAATACACTGTCAGTAGAGTTTAGTAGATTACACATACAGGGTCTAAGGGTTGACATGTGTCCTTTAGGGAATAGTTTTGAATTTTAAAAACAAAATTAATTCAGAAATTACGTATGTGTCAACTCTTAGCCTGCTTGTGGAGTCCAAAATTTACACTGTCAATATATCATATAATTATCCTTATTTATTTATTTATTGTGTAGTTTTAGGTTGTTTAATTCGGTTGATTGGGCCAGTCAATTTTTGGCCCAATTTGTAGGGTTTTAACAGCCCAAGGTTATTTCCTTTATGTGCCTTTTTTTTTCTTCTCTATCCTTGCTTGCTTGCTTCTAATGATCTTTTACCTTTTTAGTCCACGCTTTTGATCTTTTCTATCCTCTGTTTCCCTCTTTTCCTTTTATTTTCCTTGTTTTGTTCAATTTGCACTCAATTATTTTTTGGGCTTCATAGAGGTGAAGTTGAAGAGAAATTTTGACAGGGAATGTGGATGAATAGAGAAAATATATAGGAGGGAGGGGCATATGACTTAGATTGATATATATATTACTAATTGAGGTTGATTGAGTTGATAAGGCTTTGGACCTCTGCTGTTGGGGTTCGAGTCGTGTCAATGGTCCACATTGGTGGGTGATCTGTAAGTATCACTGTAAGTGTTAGGATTTTGACTCAAATCCTAGTTAGATTTAGATTGGGATTTTTTAGGCATATTGATTGGTGGACAAGAAGACTTGGTGAACAAGAATCATACCAGGAAAAGGACTACTTGGAGGCTAAGTTTGTGCTAGTATAAATAGAGAGTTTCTCTAAGGATTTAGATTTGGATGGAGACACCCCATAGGACAAAAGGATGATCCTCATGGGTGTGTGTGAGATTGATTGATTTGGTGTTTGGTTTGTTGATGTGATGATTGGTTTGTAGAGATCGAGCGAGAGTGCTCAAATAGACATCGAGCGAGAGTGCTCAAGATTGTTTGGGTTTGGTTTAGGATTGATTATTAGATCGGGTTGAGAGATTGAGTGAGAGTTATTGATAATTATGTTTGGTGTAATTTTTTATAATTAATGGATTTCTCTTCTCATCCGTGGACGTAGGCAAGTTCAGTGCCGAACCACGTAAATTCTTTTGTCTTGTGTGGATGATTTATTATTTTAGTTGCTTCTGCTTATGATTAATTTGCTAGATTATGGTTTGAGATATCCGGGTTACAACAATTGGTATCCGAGCTCAGGTTGAATGGATTGGAGGTTGCTGGTAGCCCAATTTGAGATATGGTTCGTCAGCTTTGTTGATGTGGAGATTGCCAAATTTTACTGCTTCATGATTGTTTTGAAGATTGCATGTTGGCTTTTCAAATCAGATTTGGATGAAAAGCAAGATCGGATTCGTAATTAAAGTTGAAGATGACACAGTGAAGATGAAGACACAAAAGAGAAGATTGCTTGAAGATTGGAAGACTTTCATTGTAGGTGGAGACAAGCATGTCCTTGAAGATCGATTGAAGATTGAAGATTTGATGGAGTTTGAGTCAAGGTGGAGATTGTTAAGATTTTGACTCAAATCCTAGTTAGATTTGGATTGAGATTTTTTAGGCATATTGATTGGTGGACAAGAAAACTTTGTGAACAAGAATCCTAACAGAAAAATGATTACTGGAGGCTAAGTTTGTGCTAATATAAATAATTGAGAGTTTCTTTATAGAGTTTTGTATGCTTGGAGAAAAGATGTAGTCTAAGGATTTAGATTTTGGTGGAGACACCCCAAAAAACAAAAGGATGGTCTTCATGGGTGTGTGTGAGATTGTTTGGTTTGTTGATGTGATAATTGGTTTGTAGAGACCGAGCGAGAGTGCTCAAATAGAGACTGAGTGAGAGTGCTCAAGATTGTTTGGGTTTAGTTTATGATTGATTGTTAGATTGGGTTGAGAGATTGAGCGAGAGATATTGATAATCATGTTTGATATAATTTTCTATAACTTGTGGATTTCTCTTCTCATCCGTGGACGTAGGCAAGTTCAGTGCCGAACTACGTAAATTCTTTTGTCTTGTGTGGATGATTTATTATTTTAGTTGTTTCCGCTTGCATGATTAATTTGCTAAATTATGATTTGGGATATCCGGGTTATAACAGTAAGTCGTCTCTAAGGTTTGTGGCATGTCCTGACCCTGGACTCGAGCAGCCTCCACTCACCTAAACTTTTTTCCAAAAAATAAAAATTGATATTTTTTCTTTCATGTTACTAGTTTTATTAGTAAAAAATATATCTATATTAAAAATATATATAAAGTAATAAATTATTAGTCTAACGGTTGTATCATTTTTAAGAGAAATAAAGGTTTATGTTTTGAATTCCATATGTATCCAAATAAGCGAAAATATTACTAGCTAGCTAGGCATGTTCAAAAGATTGATGGAGTTGAACAAAATCTTGACTAGTAATTGACAAACATTTCCTATGTGTATAGGTATGGAATTTGGGGGATTTGCTTCACCTATGGTACATGGTTTGCACTAAAAGGTTTAAGGGCAGTTGGCAAGACATACAAAGATTGCAAGGCTATTCGAAAAGGAGTTGAATTTTTACTCAACACACAAAGGGCAGATGGTGGCTGGGGAGAGAGTTACCATTCTTGTCCTAGAAGGGTAATCATATACTTCCTCCATCCTAAAATATCTGTTTCATTTAATCATTTCACCAATATTATTTAGTTGATTCTAAAAATTTTATACAATGTTTATAAGAGTAATACTTGCTTTGTCTATTTTCGCCACCTAACGAGGCAGGTGTCAACTTAGAATTTTTCTATAAATAGTAAAACCTTTTTTATGATATACTGTATATTTTAAAAATTACCTTGTAAAACCTTTATTTTTTTTTAATTATGACTAAAATCCTGCTAAATTTATGCCCTTGTTTGACGTGAATGCTACGTCATGGGATGCACCAGGCGGTATAAAATTGGTGGGGCAAACATTATTTTTCTTTTTACAATACATTTCAAAATTACCTATTAAATTTACTTAACATGTGTCTCTTCCTATATTTAATATGGATAAAATTAATCAAATTTTTCTTGATTTCATAAATGAAACAGATAACTTGGAACAAAAAGTATAGAAAAAATTATGAATAATTGGGACGGATTGAACAGTATTTTAGAAATGATCGATTAATGCATTTACCAGAAAATCAAATATTCGAATAAAATTGTCAAGTGAAATATATATAAATTATTATACTAAATTAGTCTTCTTTGTTGATTCAGAAGTATGTACCTATTGAAGGTGATGAATCGAACTTGGTACAGACTTCTTTGGCTTTGATGGGTTTACTTGTTGGTGGCCAGGTAACTTTATATATATTATCATGTTTATTATTACTAACGAGGATTCTATATATAATTATTGTACGTAGTATAAAAAATTAAACAAACACTATCCCTCAATTTCTTGTTGTATATATATTTGATGTTTTAATGATTTAATCATGTAACAGGCTGAGAGGGATCCTACACCTCTTCATCGAGCTGCAAAATTATTGATAAATTCTCAATTACCAAATGGTGATTTTCCCCAACAGGTACTATATAGTTTTCTTTTTAATACAATTTATTTTCTTATATATGGCGTTAGCCAAATTTTTTTATATTTAATAATGGCAGGGACTTATGGGAGTTTTCATGAGGAATTGCATGTTACATTATGCATTATACAGGAATGTCTTCCCATTGTGGGCTTTGGCTGAGTATCGCAAGTGTCTTCGACCTATAAAATGCATCTAAATCAAAGTGGGGATCATCATAAGAGTTATACTAGCAATAATTATTCAACACATCTGCGCATGTGATTGAAGAAAACAAAAGGTGTGCTGTATTGTTTAAGATTATTAGGTTTTTAGATTGGGAGGGTGAAAGGTATTTCAAATAAATTTGTATTCTCTAACCCTTGTAGTTGGAGGTTGCCTTCAACTATAATCACTTGTTGGTGAGTGTGCAAGTTAAATATTATCAGGGGAATGATTTGAGTACCGCTAAATCCCCATTTCAAGCTAAGGTGTTGTGATATTTTAATAAAATGAATTTTTTATTAAATTGTTTTGTTTTTAATAACTGAGATGATTTAATGTTTTTAAAACTCTTTGTAAGTGTTTATACCTCAATTTAAAATTGAGGATAAATTGGCCTTCACATGATTTATATCAAGATGAGTGGTCAAGATTTGATTACAAATTCCGTTTCTGCACCACCCTGATTCTAATTGAATTAGGAAATTCTTGTAATTAATTAATTAAGGCCGAAATTATTAATAAATAATAATAATTTCAAAATTATTATTATTATTTCCATATATGCCGCCAAAAATAGGAGAGTGGCAAAGAAAGTCAATCGGAAGCAGTTTCCTTTGATATTGCTGCCTACTAGGGAGGCAAACAAGTAAAAAAGGAAAAATTGCTTGTCAACTGCCCATGAGATGAAAAATACCTCATGGACATACATAGCAAGGTCTAAGTCATCTCCCAGTCAGAGGAGAGGCCGCCCTCTACCCTGCAGAGAGATATTTTTCTTTTCCTGCAGGAAGGAGGCAGAGAGCTAAAGTTTGTCAGCAAGAGAAACATCTGTGCACGTGAGAGAGGCATGAGATTTTCAACCTCACACCTCCTCCATATAATCGACCAACCATAGTAGAGTAATCGCCTAGCCTCCTCCCCTCCCCAGGAGGCGAAATTGCAACTTGTATTTTGTTCAATTAAGGACAAAACGGTAAAATTGATCAATTGAAGAGGCTGGAGCTGCGATTTCTACCAAGGAGCATACCATGATGATCCTTGAGCTATGTAGATCATCTTGGTAAAATTTCATCATATTCTGGCATCGGAGTAAAAACTTATGCCCGGTTTTCAGTTAAGGACATTTTGGGGAGTGAAACCAAGTTCACCATGGTAGAGAGCTCGAAATCACTTGAAATTTTTTCCATAGTCTTATGGGGATAATCTAAGCCTACTGGTGAAATTTTGGCTTATTCCGAGATCGTTTGCAACTTTTGCATTCTTTTCAGTTAAGGACATGTGGCTTTCTCACCCCGGTTTAAGCCATTTTCTTAATTAATTATTATTTTCATGATTTGAAGAGCTAAATATGGCTAAGTATGAGTAATTTCATGGCCTTGGTGTTCAAAGTTCAATTCATGATGTCAATTGGCCACTACTTAGTCAAAATAGCTAAATTCAGCACAAAAGAAGCAACGAAGGCCTGCTGCAGTGTGATAGGAAGAAGGAAAAATTATCATCAACCACCCAGGAGGTATATTTCCATCTCCCATCCAAGCAGAGTGGCGCCCTATTACATGTTTTATCCTCTCCCCAGTAGTTGGAAGCAATCAGAAGGAGAAAGAAGCTTCACTGCACCTTCCTGGAGGCTGTCATCTGCATAGGAGGAGGATTTTGCCTTTCTCAGCAAGGCAAGCCCATTAATGCCAAAACCCATACCGTCCCCTATATAAAGGGAGGTCATTCTCAGGTTTCAGGCAGATATCACTCATCTAAAAAACCAGCTCCTGAAGCTACAAACTTACTCCGCGCAAAAAACAAGCTTCGTGCTTATTTTCTCTCTGGCTCTGCGCCATTTTCTCTTTGTTCATCACGAGTTCTTACTCGTTCTTCATATTTTTCTTGTTTAGATCTTGTCTCAGGACACCCAAACACTCTTTTAGTGTTTTTCTCTTGTTTCAATCTTGTCTCCGAACATAAAAACACTGTACACGTGTTTCTCTTTCAGAAATAACAAATCAAATTGTTATTTTCTTTTCAATTTCAATTGCAATCAAAGCAGATCTCCCAGATCTGATCCAGTTAGAGGAAGGCCCAGTTATGAAGAACAATTGTTTGTGGATCCAATGATTTAAATGCTCCGGTGTGACTTTGATCCAGTCCCCATAATCGTTCTGATCTTTTAATCTGCTGCTCCGCGCACCAGATCCAGTTTTTACAACCTCTTTGTCAATTTCAGCAAATTGACTGGCACGCCCTTATGCTGTCATAAAGAATTCTCCGCGAAAACTCTAGCAAGAGATTTTTGGCGCAACAGTAAGTTTTAAACTCATTAAATTAGCTTAGGTTATTAAATACAGATATTTTCTATCTTCGCTTTCCTATAAATATCATATTTACTTCATTTGAAAAAATATCGAGCAAATTCCTAAAAGCTCATTTGCTTCTTTCAAAAAGGAAAAATAAAATAAAAAAACCTTCCTAAATCCTTTTTTAAGAGTTTTAGTTAATTGGGTAAAGAAGGTGTCGGTTTTGGTAGAGCTTCTACCTTCTAACTCGTGCAGGTTAGAAAGGTGTACAGTGGGTGACAGGGCTTGTTGTATCCTGGGGGACGGCGTGCAGTGAAATCTCTTTGCACCGATTTAATTACCGAGAGGGCGCGTATCGTCTCAAGAGAGCAACCTAGTCTGCGCCTTAATCTCTGTCACCCCTTTTACTTCTACTTTTGTAAAAGCTTGGCTACAAGATCGTGATCGTCCAGTCCTTTCCGGTGGTGTTGTATTGTTTCATTCTCCAACAATTTTGAGACGATTCTTTACCAATGGAGAATTCTATTGAAAGCCTGCCCAAGAGTAATCAAGCCGGTGACCTCAATCGCCCATTTCGCTTTAACGGTGCTAACTATAAAAGATGGAAGCAGAAGACTTTTTTCTACCTCACTCTTTTGAATGTGGCTTATATTCCGGTGGAAAAGAGTCCTAAGAAAAAAGACACTGAAGACATGACTGATGAGGAGAAAGCTGAGCATAAGACAACTGTGAAGAAATGGGAGAAAGTCCTTAATTACTGCATAAATTATTTATTGAACTGTCTTTCTGACAATTTATATGATTATTATTAGCAAGCTCATTCTTCAGCGAAGAAAATATGGAAAGCGCTGCAACAAAAATATGACACCCTAGATCCAAAAAATATGCTTGTAGCCGCTATTTCAGATTTCAGATAGTGGAAAACAAGTCTGTGATAGAACAAGCCCATGATCTCCAGATGCTTGCCCATGATGTTCGTCGTGAAGGAATAAAAGTAGATGAATAAATGGAAGTTGCTGCCATTATTGATAAAAAGCCCGACTCTTGGAAGGAATTTGGGAAGGTTTTACGCCATAAACAAAAGGAGCTTTCTATCGAGTCCTTAATCATGCGCTTGAGAGTAGAGGAGGAGTATAGAAAACAGGAAAAATTCACCAGACTTCAATGGCACAGGTTCGAAGGTAAATCTTCTCACTTTTAATGACAACATGCCAAGGACTTCCAATAAAAAATTGAAAGTTAAAAAGAATTTTAATAAAAAGAAGTCCTATAAAGGTCGATTTAATCAGAGGAAAAACCAAAGACCTCCTTCTGAAAAGCACCAAACAATAAAAGAAATGATGGGTGCTATGTTTGTGGCAAACCTGGACATATTGCAAGGCTATGTGATTTTCGGAAACAGGAAACTTCAAATGAGGTTCATGTTACCGAAGAGCCACTTACGGTTATAATATTCTCAGGTCAATGTCGTTGATACTTCTGAAGGATGGTGGGTAGACTCTAGTGCCTCAAGGCATGTCTGCTATGACAAAACTTGGTTCAAAACTTATATGTTGACGATATCATTATAGCTGGCAGTAGTAAAGATTTCATTCATCAATTTGTTGATGCCTTGTTTGGAAAATTCTCCTTGAAAGACCTTGCTCCCATCAATTATTTTCTTGGGGTGGAAACTATTTCTACATCAGATGGATTGTTTCTATGTCAGCAGAAATATGTCACTGATTTGTTGAAAAGAACTGATATGCTTGAATGCAAACCTGTCTCTACTCCTATGGCTTCAACAACTTCCTTAACTCTAAGTGATGGTGACTTGCTATCGGATCCGAAAGAGTACCGCAGCACTGTTGGTGCGCTTCAATATCTTTCCTTAACAAGGCCAGATATATTTTTTGCTGTTAATAAGCTTAGCCAGTTCATGCACAAGCCAACAACAATCCATTACCAAGCTTTGAAGAGAGTTCTTCGTTATCTGAAGGGTACAATATCTAATGGTCTTCACATTCACCGCTCCAAATCATGTGACCTCTCTCTTACAGCATTTACGGATGCCGATTGGGCTGGTGACAAGGATGATCGGAAGTCTACCTCTGCTTACTTAGTTTATCATGCTGGAAATTTGATTTCATGGCGTTCGAATAAACAGAAGACGGTAGCCAGGTATTCTACCGAGGCTGAATATAGGGCCATTGCTAATGTGGCTGCAGAATTATCTTGGATACAACACTTGCTCTCTGAACTACAAGTGCTGAACTCATCTTCACCGACAATTTATTGTGACAATGTAGGTGCCACATATGTTTCAGCCAATCCAGCTCTCCATACAAAGATGAAACACATCTCCATTGACTTTCATTTTGTCAGAGATAAAGTTAACAATGGATTACTCTCGATCCGACATATACCTACCAATGATCAACTTGCTGATTTACTTACCAAGCCATTACCTCGCCCAAAGTTCAATCAGCTGCTGTCCAAGATTGGTGTCTCCTCTAGAACATCAATCTTGAGGGGGTGTATAGGAGGATAAGACTCATGTTTTATCCTCTCACATATACTTGAATTTTGAATTTTATTAGTTAGAGATTATAGGTGATCTAGATTTAGCCTATCATGATTCTGTTGTAAATTTGAATTATCATATACTGGTGTATATAAACCATGTAACTCTCACATATGAATATTAGCCTTTTTCCCAATAATTCTCTTTCTTATATTTTTATAGGGCATCAGGCGGATTACGGTAACGAACATCAGAACTAGTCTCCCCATGAGGGATAGCAGGAGAATGCGAAACCCCATCCTCCTCCATGTCATTCGGACTACCATCAACTGGTGCATCATATGAAACAACCCCATGTTGCCTGCGGACAAGCCAACATCTCCCCGTGTATCAGACTTTGTTGAAGTCACGGTACCCGTAGTTCCATCTAGTGGCATCACTGTATTAACTTTCTTAGAAGGCACATTGGAAGTGTTAAGAGCAGGCCCAATATTACGTTGGGCTCTTGAACCTTGCTGCCCCTCTTTAGTTTTCAATTTAGGCCCAAGATGTCTCTCCTTGGGCTGCCTTAAAATCCGGTTGCCACTGCGGAAGGTCAAATAATGGCCGAATATATCATCCAGGGACCCTGGTCCATGACGAATTTCAGATCTTTTCCGTGCTTCGCTCCAGCAAATCGTCCAACAGATTCTTTAAAAGATTCTTTTTTGCGGTAGAAATGATGCCAAGAGTGGTGGCTACAACCTACCTACATAGGCAGAAGAGGCGCATTAATGAGAAGATAGTATGTACTCCGTCCCTTTTTATCTGTAAAATTTATTTGTTCCTTTTTCTCTGTCATTTTAGAACATAAATTATCATATTCTTCTAATTTACCCTAATTTAGTACTCCATTTTTTATAATCTTAAATGTTGTAGAGTGTGAAAAAATAGGTATAATAGAAAATAAATGAAGAGAGATATTAAGGGTAATTTAGAAAAATATAGACAAAGTTTTATTAAATTCATCAATTTCACTAATTTCCTTGATACAGTTATTACCAACAAATGAAAAGAAATGAGGGAGTAGTATCGTGCGTAATCTTATTTAAAAAGGTCTGTGCTAAGGATTTAAACAAAGAGGCGCATTAATTAATAAGTTAATGCTAGTACATAGGCAGAAGAGGCGCATTAATAAGTTTGTAATTACTTATTTCAATTCTACGGGTTTAAACAAATATGGACGTAAACTATTAGTAGAGTGCTAGTGCTAGATTAGTTTTGGTGGCCTAGAATTTCAAGTCCTAACTCCTAACCTGTTCATGGGCCGGGTCGGGCCGGGTTCGGGTTGGGCCTAGCCTTAAGATTAAGGCCATTAGTGTTGCTCAAGCCCGGTCCATTTATAAAACGGGTCTCAAAATTTTGTCCAAGCCCGGCCCATTTATCAAATACTTAGACCAAGACCCGTCCAAAAGCCCGTCTAATATTTTTTTAATAATTATTTTAAGAATTAAATTATATTAATTAATTATATAAATATAATTGTAAATATAAAATATGATATGTACTACCTATAATATACTATTCTTATTGATAATAAGATTCTCTACATATATATAATTCATCTTTTTCTTATTTGAAATACGTTGTATGTATAAATTATATTTAATAAATATTATACATCAACAAATAAAAATAAAAAACAAGCATAATCCTTAATCGGGCCGGGCTCGGGCTCGGGCCGGGCTTGGGCTTTCGTTCTTATACCCAAGCCCGGCCCATTTAATAAGCGGGCTTGATATTTTTGTCCAAGCCCATCCAATGGGCTTAAAATTCTTGTCTAAGCCCTTTAAAATATCGGGCGGGCTTACGGGCTTGGGCGGGTAGCCCGGCCCTTGAACAGCTCTACTCCTAATGTCACGCCCCGACCCGGAAGTCGAGCACGGACAACCGCCGTGTTACCTCGAAACACGTAACGGCCGGTCACGTGCACCAAGGCTCCACGAAGCGTCAATACCAGATAAAAAAATATCGAAAACAAGAACTGAGTATAAATCTGAAATACTGAAGTTTGCAAATCAGAGTAAAGCAGAAACATTAAAAACAAATACGGTAGTGAAAACATTGCAACATTTAAAACCGAAACCATAAGTCAATAGAGAAAACCAAAAATCGAATTAAGACAAAAACGAGGAACAAGAGATAGCAATAACAAAGACAACTGCCAGTGGGTACCATCATGTAGTGAGAAGTACCTCTAACTGGAGGGATCACAGCCTACGCCACCGACTCAAACGTCAAAGGAAATGCAGAGTCCTAACTACCCTGAAAACACAACAAGTAAACGAGGGGTGAGTACACGAATGTACCCCGTGAGTGAGCCACCCTCAAAAGAGAACCAGAAGAGGGTAGGGTGCACTCACAACCAAAACAGTTCATAAAAAAAACAATTTAATAAAATCGATCACAGATATGAAACCATGTATATAAATCAAATTCTCAATTTAGAAACAGGGGCTTCCATCAAAACATATCCGAAGTGACCTTGGCCCGAGTCAACCTCCGGAACCGTCAGGGTCATTTTTGTTATCATCATCCTCATCAAATAATCAGTAAAAATGTCATTTTTCTTACTTTCCCAACAACAAGCCTGTTCCCCTGACGTTGGCCTGGGTCCGGCACTGCGTGGTGGCCGCAGCACACCCAGTTTAGCTCCCCCATGCACACGCCGAACCGGTATATAAATATGGCGTGTCGGGCCTGGAGCGACGAACCATGTGGATCCAGACTCAACTCATGGTTCGCCAAACAAGTCTAACTACTAGCTAGTAAACCACCAAATCAGCCACACGTACTCCCTGGACTGCGTCCAATCCACGAGTCCCCGTATGCTTACCGTTAGTTCAAAATCATTTTCAAAGATCGCTAATGCACCCAAAACAATTTATTTAAAACCATTTATTAAACAATTTAATAAAACAATAATAAAATAGTTCCTCAACGGGGAACCCGTTGAAGACAGCCCACTCACAGTTTAGGGGACTCGTACACCCCCAAAGTCAATCCACTGTGAGCCTAGCCGATATCTCGATCAGCGCCTCAGCCGTCTGATTGAGAAGCACGTGCAACACAAGAAAATCATTAAAACCAGTATCATAATCAAAGTTTATAAACCACAGTAAATAAAGACAATCAATCAGAACTAGGATAGTAAACCAAAATACCAAAAACAGTCATATAAAATAAAAATGAAATCNCAAAAAAACACATAACCCAACCCCATGATCTCACTTAAACGATCATAGCATGTCTATATAAGTCTTTCAAGGTTGTAAGATGAGTTTCGAATTCGTAATACACAATTTAGAGTTCAATTAATCTTTTCCGGCATTTAAGGGCAAAAC
>AWUE01019340.1:0-12220 GCA_001974825.2 Corchorus olitorius
TCAGTATTTTCAGACTGATTCCTAAGGTTTCGGACTTGTTCTTTTTATTTTTGAGGTCAGAATTTTCTGGTTAGGCTTCCTTTATTATCCTCTCCTTTGATTATCTATTTTTCTACACTAACGATGGATAAATCAGAGGTTTCTAAGCCTATTCAGACAGTTTTTTATGGCTCGAATTACATGTTATGGGCTGATGATATGTCTAGCTTCCTTAAAGGAAGAAGATTATGGCATTATGTCTCAGGAGAGAAGCCCAGACCAGTGAAGAAGGATGATGATGATGATGTAGAATTTTGTAAGAAAGATGAGGAATGGGTTTGCACTAATTATCAGATTATGACATGGCTGCGCAACACCATCACTCCTCAAATTAAAAGTAGCCTTGGAGGTGAATCCACTGCCAAGCAAGCTTGAGATATCCCTGCAATGAGACAAGTCTAAAGAATTTTCGGGAAACAACTCAACAGAGAGATCTGTAAAATACAAAATATCAGAGTTGGGAACTTGAAAATCAGATAATGAAGAAAACATTTTATGTTCCCAAAAGGTCACATGACGAGATACGCGAAGCCGTTTTGAGATGGGATCCCAACAGCTATAACCTTTATGTTCGATTCCATAACCTAAAAAGCAACACAAACGGGCTCTAAGCTCAAGCTTGTTATGTTCATGAGAGTGAAGTTGAACAAAACAGACACAACCAAAAACACGCAACAATTTATAGTTAGGAGCAGTTCCATAGAGTCGTTCATAAGGACAAATATTACCAATTGTAGGTATTGGGACACGATTAATGGTGTAAACGGCTGTAAGAGCAGCTTCTCCCCAGAAACGTTCAGGGCACTTTGAGTCGATGAGCAAGGCACGAGTAGTATCAAGGATATGCTGATGCTTGCGTTCAGCATGACCATTTTGCTCTGAAGTTCCTGGGCAGGATCGCTGAATCACAGTTCCCTGTTGAGACAAACGTTTAACAAGGTCAGTTTCCCTATATTCCATAGCATTATCCATACGAAGAACTTTTATGGCACGAGAGAACTAAGTTTTAATCATGGCAGCAAAATTTGAAACAATTTCAGGAATTTGAGATCGATTTTTCATTAGATAGATCCAAGTATAGCATGAATAATCGTCCACAAAAATGACAAAATACTTGGAATCTCCCATAGTTTCATGAGGTGAGGGTCCCCAAACATCAGTGCGCACTAGATCAAAAGGAGCTAAACAAGCGTTTGCATTTAAATCAAAAGGAAGTGCATGATGTTTAGCAAGTTTGCAAGAAGTACAATCAACATTTTCTTCTTTAACAGACTCTAATTTACCACTGGAAGCCAAAAGTTTTACTCTAGAGGAGCAAGCATGACCAAGACGAGAATGCCAAAGTTCAAAAGAAGCAAAAGCAACAAGGTTCTGAAGTTTCTTCTGAGGAATTTTTAAAGAAACTAGTTCAAACAAGCGTCCAACTTTACGGCCTGTCCCAAGAATCTCTCTTGTCTGAGGATCCTGCACACGACAACCAGATTTTGAAAAGAAGACGTCAAGATCCAACTCAGTTAATTGACCAACAGATATGAGATTCAAGGTTAAGTTTGGAACATGAAAAACATCGGGTAAGTCCAAACTAGAATCACACACATTACCAATGTATTCAACAGGCATGGCAGAGTTGTTAGCTGTACGAACAATGGGAATATGACAAGAATTATCTTTAGTAATAAAAATATTGTCATGAGGGGTCATGTGATTGCAAAAACCAGAGTCAAAATACCAAGAGTTTTGACTACCTGTGGGAGTAGAAAGAACAAGAGGTGAACCTGTTTTGTTGACTAACTGTTTGATAATAGTCTCAAGGTCAGTCATGGAGATGGTAAGAGATGGCAAAGAAGAAGCAATAGTCGAATCATCACTAGCAGCGGCAGTGATAGGCTTAGAACCATAAGACACATTCTTTGAAATTGGTTGATTTGAACTGGTAGCCTGTTTTGCCTTCAACTTGTGACACCCGAAAATCACATGGTCGGGCTTCTTGCAATATCTGCATACAATTTTCTTTGAAGAATGATGTGAAAGAGAAGAAAAGCCAGTAGTTCCAGAACCAGACGATGATGATGTTGCAGCCACAAGAGTGTCGGAGGAGTGATTGCGCTGAGATTTCATAGTTGCAAGTCCAGTCCCCTCAGCCAAAACCTCTGAGATAACAGTTTCAAGACGAGGAGGAGGCTCTCTGTGCAGTAAAGAACCTCGAACCGATTCAAACTCATCAGTGAGTGCCATACAAAATTGATAGACTTGCATTTCTTCCTTGAGTTGCACATAATCCTCAGCATCACCAATGCACCTCCAAGATGGTTCCCTCAAGGACTGTTGATCCCAGATAGATTGCATTTGGGAAAGAAAGTCATGCACAGACTGACCAGGCTGTTGTCTCAACTTAGCAAGATCACAAAACAATTTATATCCAAGTGCTCGGCCTTTCTGAGCATACCTTCGAGCAAGGAAATCCCAAGCTTGCTTGGCAGTGGATTCACGTCCAAGGCTACTTTTAATTTGAGGAGTGATGGTGTTGTGCAGCCATGTCATAATCTGATAATTAGTGCAAACCCATTCCTCATCTTTCTTACAAAATTCTACATCATCATCATCATCCTTCTTCACTGGTCTGGGCTTCTCTCCTAATACATAATGCCATAATCTTCTTCCCTTAAGGAAGCTAGACATATCATCAGCCCATAACATGTAATTCGAGCCATCAAAAACTGTCTGAATAGGCTTAGAAACCTCTGATTTATCCATCGTTAGTGTAGAAAAATAGATAATCAAAGGAGAAGATAATAAAGGAAGCCTAATCAGAAAATTCTGACCTCAAAAATGAAAAGAACAGGTCCGAAAACCTTAGGAACCGGTCTGAAAATACTGAAAACCGGTCTGAAATGCACCGAACCGAGCCGTTAAAGTAACTGAACCGACCCGGTTTGAACAAAGGTCAACGGTCTGGGAAAAGTCAACTGGAAGTCAACCGGACTGCTGAGTCAGCAAAAAAGTCAACCAATGTGACACGTGTCAGCCAGTTAGTGGATGACGTGGAAGCTGACCGGACAGTGATGACGTGGTCAATCTGACGTGGACCGCCACGTGGCGATCAGTGATTGGTCCACGTGGCCAAAAGTGAGGTGGAAGTGTCGTCGGCGCGTGTGGCGTGTGGGCGGCGCGCGAGGGCGCGTGCGGCGTCTTTTTGGGCTGAAATTTCGCTGGTTGCCTCTTCTCGTTGTTCTGAAGATGATTCCGGTGTCGGTTTTTTTATTTCGAGCACCGGAAGTGGCTGAAACGGGAACGGCAGCAGGTTGAGGAGAGAGAAAAACGTTTGCCGCGCGTGGAGGAGATTCCGACGGCCGTTGACGACGATCTTCGAGCCGGAAGTTGTTCAGATGTCAAGGAATACAGCCATGAAATCAGATTTGCAAGGAGTGATAGGAGGCAGATCCAAAAATGGCAAGAAAAAGAAAAATCCTTGAGGATGAAACAACAACCAGCAAAGAATGAAGAACACAGAACCCATAAATTAACACGCTCTTGATACCATGATAAAATGAAGATTGAAAGTGGCAAAAAAAGTTGTGAATAATCTGTATATATTTGATTTCACGTTCTATGCATTTACATTAGTCAGTATACAAGATTTATATAAGTGTACATAAGGGCAAAATAGTGTGCTAACGCGTTCAGCACAATAAGAAAGAGGCCAAGACACAAAAGGCCAAAGAACAAGAAGACAAAAGGACCGTGCAAGATGGTCACATATGTTGTTGGTCGCATCATCTTCGGCATACTCCGGGTAGAATTGAGACTTGAATTCTTTCTTGAATTCCTCCCATGTCTAAATAGCGGGAGTGGCCGCTGCCTTTCTCCTCCACCATAACAAGATAATATCAACAAGGTACATAGAAACGGTGCTTACCTTGGTTGCCTCGTCAGTAATGTTCATGGCCCGGAGATATTGCTTCATGCCCCATAGGAAGTTATCAACCTCCTTGGCAATGTATATCTTCGAGGGGAAAATTGCTAGAAAAGTGAAACCTTTCATGTTTGAGGCAGTTTGCGAATTATTTATCAAAATTTTCTTCCTACAAGCTAAAACGAAAAACTGAGAAATTTTGGACTCTTTTACATCCATGGTTTTCATATTTGACCGGTCAAAGAACCGATAAGAGTGGACATATAATATTTCCAAGAGCAGTAATTTGAGCCAGTTTCAAAATCCAACTCCATTTGAAAAGACTTGCTTCGTTCAACTTTGAAACATAAATGAGTCCAAATTTGTTTAATATAGAAACCCGGTTTTTTCAATGTGGTAAAGCTTTAAAAAATTGGAAAAAAAAACCCAACTTTTTTATGGGAATCTAGCCGCCATGTCCAGGCGGCTAAATGACCGTTTACCCCCTTAATTATGGTATTTTGAACAGTAAAGAATTATTTTTGACATTTTACTCCCAAAATTTTATTTGGCATATGTTGCCCTTCATCAACATATTACTTTCAACAATGAAATCTTAATTTAATTACTCTACCTTGAATATTTCACTGTGAAGGCAGAGCAAAAAAATATATATATATTGTCAAAGTAGTAATTAAATTAATTACATAAATTGTCAAAGTGGAGTAATTATAAAGGGACAGTAGGACTCCTAAATAAAACTTCAGGAGACAAGATGTCCAAAATAATTCTTTAGGGAACAAAAGGTCCAAAACACCATAGTTCAAGGGGGAAAATGGTCATTTAGCCATGTCCAAACATGATAGAAAGGATCAAATGACATATCTTGCATTTTCAAAATCAAAATGGCAATCACCACCATAGCAGCTCCTATCCAACCAGGTGAGGTGAGGTAACTCAAATCCTTTTGATACAGACGTCAATTCGATCTATGAGCTTAAATATATAGATGAGGAAGGAAGTGACAGAATAAGGAAATGAAAGAAAGAGAAACCGTATTTTCATTACTAGAATCATCAGAACATATACAAGCTACAATATGAATAAGGTCAACCTTGAGGGTTGTTGACTCTTAAAAAACTAACTGCTTAACTAACTTAACAATGTTAATACTATATTAGCTAACATCCCCCCTCAAACTGGAGAGTATATATTTAAAACTCCAAGTTTGGAAAAGGAAAAAGCCAATATGGTGGAGGAGAGCCCTTTGGTGAAGCAATTTGCTAACTGGTTTTTAGAAGTGACTGGCAGCAATATGATTAGGCTCCCTTTGTTTGAGTGGTGTGGTGCTTATAAACAGTTTAATTGACTGTTGCTTCCTTAGGTGCAATCAGCTTCTGTGATCAGTTGGCTAACGTGTCAAAGGCAAATGGTGGAAAAACTGCTTTTTTTTCACCAGAGGACTTCCTTTGCAGTGGCTTTAAGCAACTTATAACAACTTTTGTTTATAAGCTAAGCTGAAACAAATGGAGCCTAATCCACCTTGAAGCTTATTTTTCACAACGTGACAATCAATTTCTATATGTTTCATGCGCTCATGAAATGCTGGATTCTGAGCTAGATATATAGCAGATTGATTGTCACAAAAGAGTGGGATTGGAGTTTGCACTTTTACTTGTAAATCTGCTAACAAAAACTGTAACCATTGTAACTCACAAGTTGTAGTTGCAAGGGCCCTATACTCTGCCTCTGAAGAACTTCTTGCTGATTGTATTCTGCTTTTTACTCTTCCAAGAAATTAAAATACCTCCCAAAAGCCCATAATACCCTGTAATTCACCTTTTTGTATCCACACATGTACCCCAATCACTATCAGAAAAAGCTTAAAGTTTAAGGTCATTCTTAGTAGGGAAAAATAGACCTTGACCAATAGTACCTTTTAAGTATCTCAAAACTCTATGCACTGTTGCCAAATCAGGTCGAGTTTTTGTGAGATATTGTAATTTACCAACCAACTTCTTGTATTGAGTAAAGTCTACTAGAGGAGTTCCACCTTCTTTTGATAGTCTTGTTTCAGGGAGAATAGGTGTTGGACAAGGCTTGCATTCAATGAAATATGCATCTTTTAGAAGATCTAGGGTGTATTTCTTTTGACAAAGATGAATTCCCTTTTGAGAACGAGCTACCTCAAGTCCAAAGAAGTACTTAAGTTCACCTAAATCCTTGATGGTAAATTCCTTACGCAAGTAATCTTTAACTCTGACTATTTCTTCCATGCTATTACAAGCAAGCATAACATCATCTACATAAACTAATAATGCCATGAAAATGTCACCAGTAGCTTTAGTAAATAAGGTATGATCAGCACTTGATTGTTGAAATCCATATTGTAATAAAGCTTATGTCAATTTGGCATTCCATTACCTACTAGCCTGTTTGAGTCCATAAAGTGATTTTTGAAGCCCGCAAACTTTTCCTTTGTCATTTGGATAACCCTCTGGCAATTTCATATAAACTTTTTCATCCAATTCCCCATGTAAAAATGCATTGTTGACGTCACATTGATGAAGAGACTAATTTTTATAGCAAGTAATGTCCTAACTGTTGTCATTTTTGCAACAATACTGAAGGTATCTATGAAGTCTACTCCTTCCTGTTGAGTGTATCCCTTAGCCACTAATCGAGCCTTGTATCTTTCGATGCTGCCATCTGCCTTTCTCTTCACTTTAAAGACCCATTTACAACCTATGTCAATCTTACCAGGAGGTAAGTTAACTACTCTCCATGTGTTGTTAGCTCCAAGAGCTTCAATTTCATTTTTCATTGCTATCTGCCAATTCTCACTTGATGCAGCCTCTTTGTAGGTCTTTGGTTCCTTCTCTTGATCAAGTCTAGCAGCAAAGGCATGATGTTTAGAAGACAAATGATCATAAGAAAAGACTCTGTCCAATGTGTGTGGACTAGTTCTTTTAACTAATAAACATTCATAGTTTGCTAAGTAACCAGGATTAGTTTTGGATCTGGTGCTTCTTCTAAGGTTTTGATTTTCTGGATTTTGTTTTTGTATTGTTTCTGGTAAAGTAGCAGGCTGTGATTCAGGTATATAAGGTGTTTCAGAAGTGTTATGGAGCATTTGAGTGTCTAAAGTTGTCTTTGTAGATAATTCTGGATTTCTGGGAATTTCTGGGTTTTCCGGATGAATTTGATGAACATCAAGAACACCAGGATGAACAAGTTGTTGAATTTATTGAAAAGAAGGATTTGAAACATTTTCTGCAATGTTTGTGATGTAGGAACAACTACAGCTAGCTCAGAGACTTGTGTTTGCACCTCAAAAGGGTCTAAAACAACAATATTTTATGCAGAATTACTAAGAACAGGAAGAACATCAGTATTTGCAATATTTGAAGAATCTTGCAAATTGTTAGTTTGGTTAGAAAAAAGAAAAGAATCTTCATAAAAAATAACATCTCTAGAGTGAATAACTTTATGACTAACCAAATCATAGAGCTTATAGCCTTTGATTCCCAAAGAGAAACCAAGAAAAACACACTGAATTGATCTTATGTCAAATTTATTCTTGATATAGCAGTGGTTGGAGGCAAATGCCAAGCAACCAAATACTCTAAGAGAATCAAACTCAAGAGACTTATTAAACAAAATTTCAAAAGGAGAAACATGATTTAAAACAGGACTTGGTATTCTATTAATTAAGTATACTGCATGCAAGACACAATCACCCCAGAAACTGATTGGAAGATTAGAATGAAACCTCAACGCTCGTGCCACAGATAGAATATGTTGGTGCTTTCTCTCCACAATTGAGTTTTGCTGTGGAGTTTGAACACAGGACACGTGATGAATAATTCCTTTTGACTAATAAAAGGATGGCATATTAAATTCTTGGTCATTGTCTGGCCTTATAGTCTTAACAGTAGCTCAAAATTGTGTTTTAGCATAAGTAACAAAATCTTGCATGATACCACGAGCCTCAGACTTATTTTTCATAAGAAAAATCCAAGTGAATTTGCTATGGTCATCAACAATTGTTAAAAAGTAAATATCTCCTTTATATGTTGGAGCAAAATTACCACCCCAAATTATATATGCAGCAATTCAAAAACAAAAGAAGTTATTGAAGTACTTGTAGGAAATGCAAGCCTTTTCTGCTTAGACATATGACATATAGCACATGGATCGACAGAAATACAGGAAGGGAAAAGTAACTTCAACCTGGGTAAAGAAAGATGCCCAAGTCTGCTATGCCATAGTGAACTTTGAGCTTTTACATCTTTAGAAACTGAAGAAACAAAGACAGAATTAGAAACATGAGTAGAAATAGAATCTGCAGCCTTAATCTTATAAAGACCATTCTTCTTGCTATCAATTCCAATCATCCTCATGCTTGGAATATCCTTAATCACACAATAGTTAGAAACTGTAATGCAACAACAATTTACATCACTAGTCAATTTACCAACAGAGATTAAATTGAAAGTAAATTCAGTAACATGTAAAACATTGAATAAAAATAAAGATTTTGAAAGTTTAACAATGCCTGCATGAGCAATTCTAACTTTAGTCTTATTTGGTAAAGAAACAAATGCATCATGTACAAGCATAGAGTAAGTAAAAGTTGTAAATTACAAGCAATGTGATCAGTGGCTCCTATGTTTATAACCCAATCAGTAGAAGTATTATGAATATTTTTAGAGAGTAACGCCATTGTCATGGCCCTATTCCATTGATGGAAATTGTTTCCTATAAGAACAGAGGAAACAAGAGCAAGATTTGGAGTTTCATTGGAATGGAGATAGTAAGGAGAAACAGGGTTATCTTCTGGTCTTGATGCAGATCCAGAATTCCAAACATTGTTGTTAGGATTGCAACAAAAATTCGAGGAAGAAGACTGATATCAGCCTAAGAAACGATCAAAATCTAATCAAGATTTTTGTTTGGCTAGAAAGAAAAGCCAGTAAACAGAAAAAAGAATGCAGAAAACGAAAGAAAATTGAAACAGAAACGGTTATGCTCTAATACCATGACAAAATAAGGAAATGAAAGAAAGAGAAAGCGTATTTTCATTACTAGAATCATCAGAATATATACAAGCTAGAATATGAATAAAATCAATCTTGAGGGTTGTTGACTCTTAACAAACTAACTGCTTAACTAACTTAAAAGTGTTAATACTATTAGCTAATAGGAAGCACCACCTCCCTGCGAGACACGATGAGTCGGAGGTGGCACCTCGCAGGTCGACTAAGAGTGGCGAGAGGAGGAGGTAGAGGTGGTGGCAACACGAGAGAGAAAGAGGAAAGGAATATGGAGGGCTTAAGGATTAGTTATTAGATTTAGACATGTAGTTTTACTGTTTTAGTTTTAAATTTAACATTTTCATCACTACAACATAAATGGCTTATAAAAGCACATGGATATGCCACTAAAAATCATTTAACTGCCTCTAAACATTTTAAAAACAATTGGGATATTTGGAGTGGATATTCCAGTCGCTAAAAGTATTTTGAGGCATATTAATTAGATCGCTTGTGGGGTTGTTCAGGGTCTTTCAAATTAAAAGAAAATTATTATTCATTTTATAAGCCAAATGTAAAATAGTATTAAATTTAGATTATTTCAAATTCGGGTTGGGTGCAATTGATATAAGGTCGATTAGGGTTGTCTTGACCTCAAGTTTATATAGATTTTAATTGTTGACTTTTTATGTCAAATTGGGTTTAGATGGATTCTCGATTCAACATTATTTTGTCACTATGGCTTCTAATTTCCCACATGTTTTCGTATACAAAACCCTTTGTATACAAGTATATACTATTATTCCGGCCAAAAAAAAGTATATACTATTATTAGATCAATATATATAGACTTATTCATGGGTCAGATTAATTGACTATACTCGTATGTATGTCAAGTTATAATCGGTGTGCCCATGGATAATAATGATTTTAGGGCCTGATAAACTCGGTCCAACTAATTGAAACATTAAGATATATGTTTCTTCAATTTAGTTTTAATTATTTTTCAATGCTAAATTGAATACATGAAATTTGAATAATGAACTGATAACAACAGTAAAGTGAGAATGTTCTCCAAGCTTTTCTTGTATTCGATTCTTGTACTATAGCTATGTGATTAATGTGTAGCTCAAAGTTCTTCACATTTTTTGGCCATAATATATGTTGTTATGAATGAGTGCAGTTTCTAAAAGAAAAAAACTTCAAACAAACAATTCCCCAGCCAAAAGTTGAGGACGGAGAGGAAGTCATATTTGAAGCTACTACTGCAGCAGTTAGGAGAAGTGCTCAACTATTTGCTGCTCTACAATCAAAGGATGGCCATTGGCCTGCAACCAATCCTGGCCCCATGTTCTATTTCCCTCCTTTGGTAATTTTAATTTTGTTCTTCATCCCCTTAATCTTAATCTTAAGTACAATATGGACTTCGTAACCTTAAATATTAACCTTGATTTCCTAATACATTCTCATTGGAGCAAATGCAGGTATTTACTGTACATAACGGGGACTCTTAACACTGTATTCCCTGCAGAGTATCGCAAAGAAATTCTTCGTTATATTTACTATCATCAGGTATTTATATACTACTATTTGAAAAAGTAAATTTGGGTTCAAAAGATGATAATTAATAATATGAAGTATATATTTATTGCAGAATGAGGATGGTGGGTGGGGATTATACGTTGGAGGTCATAGCATGATGTTCTGCACATCTCTCAACTATATATGCATGCGTTTGCTTGGAGTGGAACCCGATGGTGGCCTTGATAATGCAGCCGAGAGAGCCCGGAAGTGGATCCTTGATCATGGCGGTGTCACTACCTCTGCCTCTTGGGGCAAGACATGGATGGCATTATGTTTCCATACATATATCTCATCTCATCTGTAATTTTTAGCAAATAAAAAAAAAAAAAACACTAAGGGAAATGTCATATGATTCTGTTTTTGTTTGTAGATACTTGGTGTTTATGAATGGGCTGGCTGCCACCCAATGCCCCCTGAGTTTTGGCTCTTTCCTGATTGGTTTCCCCTTCATGCAGGTTTGTAATTAATGTTCACGCAAGATTAATTTGAAAGATTATATATATATATATCTATATATATCTATATACTATATAAGTCTAAACTTCAAAAACCTTGACCTGAAATATCTAAAATAACCTTTTTAATTTTAAAATTTTAGTTATATTTTTAAGGGTTAATATGTAATCTATCCAATCAGATTTTATTTCCATATTAAAAAAGTCTAAAATAATAACAATTATTTTTATATTAAACAACTTATTATTATAATTATTAAAATTATTATTAGTTATATATATAATTACGTTTTCCTTTCCATATCACAAAAGTCCAATCTAATATAATACTAACAATTTTTCACGTTAATTTAGACTTATTATTATTATAATAATTATTAAACTTATTATTAGTGGTATTATAATTATTAAACTTATTATTATAATAATAATTATTATTAGTGGTATGTATTTTTTTTCTTCATCTTTTCTTAGATAATTTAGACTATTTTCAAAGTTGAGTATATAATATTTTTTTCTAAAAAATAAATAAAAAACAAAATCATATACTTCGACTTAATATGTAGCAAAAAATACTTATCTTTTTGACAAAAAAAAAACTTCAACTTAATTGCCTCTTCAAGAACAGAAAAAGAAAACACATATAGTTTTTCAGGTTAAAAAAAGGACATTTTCCTCTTTAAATCGAAGTCTCCATATAAGATCTTCAATTCTAAATTAAAAGAAGGAAATCGACCAAAAAAATTAAAGAAGGAAAATAAGATTTGGGGTTTGATTATTAGAGTAAAAAGATAGTGGGCATAGTCATGGGAGTGACAGTTGTAAATTGTAATAAGAGGCAAAAATGAAAACAAAAATAGATGCCATGAAAATTAGCGGCATATTTGGTAGGGGCCTAAGAGGAGGTTAGAGAAGATGGTTGTTTTTACCAATTATATTTAGTTAGTCTTTTTTTGGTGAATCTAATTAGTCTTTTTTTAAAAAAATTATCAATATATCAAAATTTAAATAATAACTAATGATATTTATATTGAATGCCTCACAATTTTGTATTTGCTAACTAACAATGTGACAGCCAATATTCACCGTGTATAACTTTTTTCTTTTTTGATGACATCGTTAATTATTATGTGCATGTGCAACTTTTTAATTTTCATTAATGTAAGCTTAAATCACATCAATCCTTCATTAATTATTAATNCCCTAAAAATTGG